>VYXF01006659.1:45209-68686 GCA_013397295.1 Polioptila caerulea
TTATTCCCCCACCCTCCCCCCCCTATTTTTTTTTTTTTTTTTTTTTTGGTGAGACCTTTCCTCATTTCTTCTGCATATACTGATGACTTGAATATTTTGTTGCCTCCTTTAGGCACTGAATTTCCTCTTCAAGTGCATGGGCAACCTGTAATCCTGAACTCCTTGACAGAGACTGCCTGTTTCTTGACTGATCTCTACCTTTTTAGGTAATTTTTGTTTATTTCATCCAAAATGCTTTACTTTTGGCCTCTAGATGGATCTGTCTCTTTCCAACATGTTTTGTTGATGAATTCAGTCACTCTCTTCATAAAGCTATGAAAGTGATGGAACAGAGTAGTGCAGTGATTTTTTTTTTTTTTTTTTTTTTTTTTTTTTTTTTTTGTGGGAGGGCAAAGAATTTATTTGCTGAAGAAATTAAATTTCTGGCAACTCAGAGCTGTTTGTAACTTTAGTTTCAAATGTGTGAATTACTGTGCCTGAAGAAATGTTTAGAAATATTTTAAAAGCATTGCCATTGGCTTTTTACTAACTGATAAGACATGTAGCTCAGATATCTCAGCTCTCTGAGGTGACTTGGAAGTAGAAGAAAGAAAAACTATGCCTCACTGCAGGAGCTGCTGTTTAACACCACTTGGTCAAGGAGGAAAAGCAGCACTAAAAGAAATACAGTGGCCTTGTGGATGATTGGAATTGAAGCTCCTGCTGTCATTGTCATTAACAGCAGAGCATGTTAAGAAACCCATCCTCAAATGTCATATGATGTCATGATTTCTACAGATGTTATGGAAGGAATGTCAGTCTGTTAAGACAAACATGTGCTGATCTGAACTTGGATCTCCCATGACCTGGGGGAATAATCTAACCACCCTGACACTGGATAAGAGGGGAGACAGAGCAAACTGGGACCTCCTTAAACAAAAAGCTCTGGAGGATAAAATAAGCAGTTACAGAGTTTATTACCAGTAAAGCAGCATCTGGTGAAATGCATCCCATTCATATTTACATTCATGATTTTTTAAGCCTGATGTACATTTATAACTTCTAGCCATGGAGAATGTATAGCTTAATTGACAGGAAAAGCAGAGAGTGAAAGTAGAGGCACAAAGACAGCAAATTGTGTTGCTGAAAGTAAGACAGAAGCAGCCCAAATGTTTCTGTTATTTGTCACAAGCTAGCACCCATCCTTCTAGGCAGCATTTGACCACTCCTCTTAAATAATCTTCTTATGTTCATCCCACATAAACTTTTTGTTTACTCTTTCCTCCCATATTTCCACCTCCTTTGATTACAAAACACACTTTTAATGTTAAACAAAGGTGTATTTTGTGATTTAGTTAGGATATACGAATGATGTTAGAAACATTGTTGGGTCACTTATGGACATTAAATATATTCAAAAGTCAGTGGATCATTAAATTAGATTAATTCAACTGTGCGCTTTTAAATAATATTTGACAATATTTGTAACCCCCATAAAGTTTGGATATTCATAACAGAGACTAATATCTGTGCCTCAAATGGGTTACTTGCCTCTAATGGAAGCTGAAGGCATTTGTCTTCCAGATGCCACTAATGGTGTTTAAACCTGAGCCTTATAAAAGCTACTGCCTTCCCATTCTGGATGCCCCTTTGCCTTTGCTCTGTGCTGGCCACAGAAACAATGAACTCACTTTCAGTATTCACAGGCAGCCATGAGGGAACATCAGTCTCAGTCACTCAGAAAGAGAAGGTTGCATTTAAGATGTTGATTCAAGAAAAACACTGAACAAAATGACATCTATCATTGAAGATGAAGGGAACCCGTTTCTGCCCAACACAATGATAAAACTGTGAACAGTTCATACCTTTCTGTCAATGACACCCACAGGACTCATTATTCCCATTCCCTGAAAATACTTCAAGGATCAATGAAATGCAGAGCTACCATCTATATTGCCATTAAACTGGTTCACCTCAGTTAAAAAACTTGATCTATTAATTTCCATATTGTTTTTCCTTGTGCACTGGGCCAAACAACACCATGTCTGCCCTTCTCCCCCCACTGCCCTTCACATAAACATCTCTTCAGGCTCCTTTTGGACCTGGCAATCCTCTCAAAGGGGCTAGCTAGGGGGGTATGCCAGTTTGAGGGTAATCTTAGACAGTATTCTGCTTTAGAATACACAAAATCTATGCTTATGTAGGATAAGAATTGTTCTTTAGCAGACTGGAGAGTATAGAATAATGTCTTAGTGCTACATCGCAAAGTGAATGAAGTATTTCAACTTGAGTATTTATTAAATTTTTCCAATCGTGCACAACCCATCCCCCTGATTTGTTTGGATTATTGATTCTACAATATTTTCTCTGATCACTCACTAGGTTTAAATATTAAGAAAAAAGCTTTTCTGCAGCTTCTCTCTGCTCTGCCTCTTCCCTCCACACCGATTAGACATTTTTCTGTGCTTGTTTCCAGAATAAAGGAGCTCCTCTGAAATTACCACAGTGTTTGAATTTATGGGCCTCCTCTTTTATATTACTTGCTGCCAGTGATGTCTCATGCTTGATCAGAGGTGACAGCTGCATTCTTCAAAGGGACAATTGTGCTCAAGACATTCAATAGGTGTTAAGTGAGCAGTTGTTATCTGTGATACTGCTGGTGGCCAAGACCTACCAAAACAGCAGAGGTGCTGCTGCTGCTGCTCATCTTGCCTGCTGCAGCAGTTGGCAAGCACTGCCAGTCGGCAGGGAATGGTTAGGGTGAAGGAGACCCAATCAGGCATACTGTAATTTACACCCGATTGATGAATGCATGAAGAGTGGGGAAACACCAATTAGAAATAAAATTGTGGCCACTAAGGATTTCGGATGTGCTTCTCTTACCCTCTGCTCCTGAGTGTAATCCAGAGGACCTGGAAGGTCTGACAGATAAAAGAAATTCAAAAGGCAAACTCTGTGTTCATCCACAGCTTAATTTGGATTGCATTGCAATGTTTGTAATACTTAGCAAAATGTATTACAAAATGTTTATTTTGCAAAATTTTTGCTCAAGTTTGAAATGAAAATTTAATTTTCAAGTAAGGGTAGAATTATAAATCATTTGTACTCTCATTCTGAGCATGTTTCCTGATTATAATAATTATCTAAAACTAACTTTTGATATGAAAATTTTTATTCAACTATAATAGTAACTTGAAATAAATTTAATGTTTTGTTTTAAGAATGCACTGCTTTTAAATATATCACAATATTTTTGAAGGCTGAGTGAAACAGCCTCACTTTAACATTTTGTTCTTAAGCCAGTATTGCCAGTGCTATGCTTTTGATCCATATGACCTGCTTTTCTGAATCCTTCCTCTCTTTCTGTTTTGTGTGTGTGTGTTCCCAGTAGAATGATCGATATCATTTATCTCAGTATAGGAGAATTGGAGTTGATATTGATTACGCTGTGTTAGATTTTGAAATTCCTTTGTAAATGTGTAAAGCCTGTGAACATCCACCATTCATCTACCAACACCTTAAAAGAATCATCCTTCCTCTGACCACATAATTGTTAAATTGTGCATGCAAAATAGCTAGAGGATATTCTGTCCCCTTTCCAGCAGGTTATCAGGGAAAACTTGCCAGAGAACATTGTGTTGTTTATATATGCTCCAGTTTAAGAACTCAAAGGTCAATAGTTGCCAAAAGCAGTTTCACTTAGTAACTTACTACTTTTCCCAAGCTCTGCAACCTGCCTCACCAATGATCTTTATCATTTATTAGTGAAAGTGTACATATCCAGCTTCAAGATCTCTACCCATAGGCAAGTAATCTTGGTTTACTGAAATAATCTGTCCACCTTCTAGTATAATTAATCATGATGATTAATTACCTGAATAAGCAAATATTACCTGTAAATACAATGAGCTTACATTGTAATGTTTTTGTTTCCTAACACTTGTTACTGACTGAATCTGCAGTGCAACTTGATTGACTGAAAATTTTCCCTGAGTTGGAGTTAGGCTTATTTTTTCCTTTCCATTAAATAGCTAAGAAATGTATCTTTTTTGTTTTGTTTGCTTGCTTGCTTTTTAAATTTAAAGAAAAAAATATACTTATTTCTCTAGATCATGAGATAGAGCATTACCAAATATTTAAATTGCATCTGCTTTCAACAGCTTGATTTTGTCTTCAAATGACTTATGACACCCTACAGATTTAAAGGAGTTCTTTCTGTTGCATGCTGATGTAATTGAAATAAAAATAAGGTAATCTTTTTTTTCCTTGTTTTTTTTTTTTTTTGTCAGGGGGAGATTTTTCTTTTATTTACAGGTTTTGCAAACTGTTGATTTAAAAGGTATAAAATATATATATTATTTTTCATTTTAATAGTCATTTTAAAAGACACATCCAGGCAGGAAGTTCTGATAAAGTTGATAGATTTTTGTTTAACTAAAAGGTATTCCAAAGTGCTGATAATAGTCCTGTCTTTGGAAAATATTGCTAATAATTCTGTTCATTTCAGAGTTGTCCTTTCTTTTTCTGAACACTTACCTTTAATAATTCTGGTGTTTAGCTGAAGTTATCTTTTAGTCCAAACTGTCCAAAAATTGTTGTACCAATCAATTCTGTGCAGAGAGTACCCAGATGAAAAGATAAAGAACAGAACTTTATTTTAAAATTTTGCAGCTTAAAAACTAAAAGCATTCATTCTAAGTCTCTTCATAAAAAATCCAAGTAAAATTACCATGGTGCTGAAATTAGCAGATCAATTGTGTACATAACTTAGGGATTTTGGAATACTGCTACATATTTAAATGTGCATGTGTGTGTGTGTGTTAAACAAACAAACAAAAAAGGCACCAAATAACCCCCCAAAAACCAAACCCAAACTCAAAAATACAGAAGCCTTTATATTTTATCTAGAGTGCTTACAGAGTAAATATATGGTTCTATTCAAACAGACTTGTTTTCTTCTAATTTTGATGGCATCTTTCAATCAAATAATATAGTTCATGAACATTAAAGCAAAAAAGAAAAAAAAAAAACAAAACCAAATGGACAATGATGGGAAAGCAGTAACTGCAGTACAAGAAATTAATCCAAGAAAATAAAGCATTCAGTTATCATGGAGTATCTGAAAGAAACAAAATGAAAACAGATTGTCATCAGATCCTTTCTTGTCCCCAAAAGTTTGATACCATTTCTTTAGGGAATAGTTTGCAAATGATATATATAATATGTGTAACACAACCATGAACAGCCATATAATTTGCCTCACTTACAATCTGTTCCATGATCTTTGTTCATACCAAAGAAGAAAGAAAAGGTGTAGATCTTGAAACAGTAGGATGGGGAAATAAATCAGAGCTGCAGTTAATAAAACTGGTTTTGGACATTACAATTGTAAATGCTTGCCAGTTTTTCTTTGTGCATATTCCAGAATTTATGCTAGCTCTGGCTTTTCAGTGTCTTTGTGAAATATTTCTTAAGGTAATGTTAAATATAGCAAACTTTGAAGGTAATCAGTGGGAAATGGTGTTATATATATTAAAATCTACACTTTTGTTCAAATATAGAAATATTGAAAGTAGTCTCTTTGTGACATGGGCAGCAAAGTATTTATACTCTACTTTTTCTTGGGCTTTGCTAGATCTGTTTGAGTGCCAATAAATGAGCGGGATTAAGAAGAAACCCATAGTGGAGAAAATTACGTATCTGAAATATTAACTGGTATATTCAGTGATGTTTACACTTTCTTTCACCAAACACATGTTATTCTCAGGCCTGTTACTCATCTGCACTTGGACTATTATGGCTCTCTTCTTAGCTAAAAGACAGTTTACTCTGCAGTGTCTGGGAGAGGGTGGAAATTACTCCAATAAGTTGCTGTCAGAACATGAGAAAAAAAAGCCATCGTTTTTGTTGTCCTTGTTCCCCTCCACCCCATCCAACCCCTAGCTGTGCATGGCCACTTGCCATTGACCCCTACCTTGTCCCGTTTTCATTCCCCCTGTGAGGTTACACATGACTGCACCGAGCAGTGCTGCATTTGGGCAATGATCACACAACGTGGTCTAGCAGAAATCCGGGCAGAAACAGGAGCAGCTCGGTGCAGACCTGGAGCCTTCAGAGGTGGACACCCCAGGCATGCTGTTCCTGCCAAACTGTACTGTATCTGTTCCAGGCTACAGGATCACTGGATAGAAATGCAGGATGTGAAGCTTAGCTGGGAATGGCTGAGGAGATGTTTTCATGGTATCATAGAATCTGTGCTATTTATGCCATTTAAATCCTGTTTCTTACTGGGATACTGCTATGATTCTTCTCTCTTGCTTTGCCCACACACTCTCATCAAACAAAACAGTCAAGGCAATCAGAGAGCATTTTGTGCTATAAAGGCTGATCCAGTGATAATGTTGATTCTTCAAATCTTTTCTGAAGTGAAAAAGTAAAATATTTTTTGCAGATAACAACATTCTGGGGTAAAAATGAAAATGGGAGCAGATAGTGGATAATGGTCTTATCTGATTACTTAAATTAATTCAATTTTAATATATGTCTGAAATAATCCCTGAAAAAAAGTCCAGTGATTGATCCGTTGCCTGTGTGCAAAGTAAAAAACTGCCCAGTAAAGTGATGGCATAAATGAGAAGGAAAACACATCCCTTGTTTACATTTAGGCATTATACTTCCTACATATATGCATAGTGATGACTGAACAGTCTTAAAGGATTAATACATATGCAAGTTCTTCATTTTACCCTCAAATCATTAGTTTTCTGTGAAATAGGAACAGAAAGAAAGCATGCAATATACAGCTGATCAAGCAAACTCTTTACTTATTTTTTTCTATATGTATTTAAGCAGGATTTCCAGGTGTGTTTTTGAAAATAAACCTGTTTTTTACCATTTTCTCTATTTTTGTCAGAAAAAATGGTAAAATTTGTACAATCTTTTAAAAATGAGTGTTTAATTTAAAATATAGCATTTGTGCTATTTGAAGTAAAATTGTTGAGCATACATGTGAATAAGATTCAGAAATTAATTTCTACTTGGCCTCAGAAAGAGAAAATGCAACGCATGCTTATGATGTGACAGCTGATCAGGTGCATACATGGATGCTGAGATTTTTGTGTTTTGCTCCCCATGACAAAAAAAAAGTCAGATAAAACATGAGACTCTCTAACAGCCTAAAATGTAGCAAAAAATTATAAGGAATTCCTTAAGGAATTTAAAAATATTTTTTATGTCACAGAAAATGTTTTATACCATTGTAATGTTGAACACAGCATTAGTTCTTTATGGCAAAACATGCAAAATTCATGAAAAGAAAAAATAATGCGGTTGTCTTAACATTGTTATTTTGTGCATATGCCTTGCAATAAAGGTATTTAAATACAATCAGTTTCACAAATATAGTCACATATATCAGCTTCTCAGCTTGCATATTTTAATGCAAACTATCACATACTTTTGCATATTAATCCTAGGGGGAAAAATACCATTTTTGTATGTTTGCAATAATGTTGTCATAATCATCTATCTGATCTGTCTTAATTGTCTCTGGGTAGTGACCCAAAAAAGAATTACCTTTTTGCAACATTTAAGGATTCATGTAAAAATCTTATCTTTTTTGGCCTGATGCACAACTAAAACCACTCTGAGAATAAAGATCTTTGTCTATGACAGCTACCTTGTCTTTGCTTGGAATCTGATTTTTTTAATTTGTCTTTTGCCCCATCTTCCACATCATGTTTCTACTTTGCTCCTATGCTCTGGCATTTCAAAATATTAATAAAATGTGATTTCATAATATATTTTTCCTTCTTTGGAAACATTCCTGAAAAAGATACAGTTGAGGAAGCAAGAGATACACAGGACTAGTAAATCCTCATTGATTTTCCTTGCTATTACTCTTTCTTTTCTGTCCCTACCTGACTGACCTCTCAGCGTCAACTGTTGAAGTATTATTGTTGTTTATCATAGATTCATAGCAAGTAGAGCTGTAAGGGAGATAGAAAGAATGTTCAATCCCTTCTCCTACCCTAAGGCAGAACCAGCTGTATCTAAATCTTCCCTGACAGATGTTTGTCTATCCCGTTTTTAAAAAACTTTAGTATGGGGATTCCAAAAATTCCCTAGGCAATCTATTCATTTACTTCACTGTCCTCAGAGTGAGAGTGCGTGTTTCTTCTTTTGTCTTTTCTAATGTCTAAACTCAATAATAAGCTTCATATTGAAGTTTTCATCATTATGCTCTCTTATATCTTCAAAAAACATAGACAGCAATCTGCAGTCTTTCTCCTTGAAGCCACATTTCTTATATTTGAAGATTAATATTTGAATATTAATAACATTTTCTCTTTTCTTATGATTAAGAAATCTTACAATTTGTTTTTCTGCCCTTGTACATCCCCATTTCCTTCCTTCCTTCCTTCCTTCCTTCCTTCCTTCCATCCTTCCTTCCTTCCTTCCTTCCTTCCTTCCTGCCTGCCTGCCTGCCTGCCTTCCTTCCTTCCTTCCTGCCTTCCCTCCTGCCTTCCTTCCTTCCTGCCTTCCCTCCTTCCGCGCCTTCCTTCCGCGCCTTCCTTCTGCACCTTCCTTCNACTTTAACTACCCATTTTAATTCTTCTGTGTTAAGTCCCTCCTTCCTTCCTGCCTTCCTTCCTTCCTTCCTTCCTGCCTTCCTGCCTTCCTTCCTTCCGCGCCTTCCTTCTGCACCTTCCTTCTGCGCCTTCCTTCCTTTTCTCACAACTAAACAGTTTTTTGATAAATCTTATTATTTGGATCCAATATATTCACATGAAGCAATAATTGCATAGGACAAAAATGTGCTCAAACTTTCAGTGGTCAGTGCAGGACCCATCCTACAGTGAATGCCTACATCCTTTCCACAGCCAATGGAAAAGCCAACTAGCTGGCTTCCTGAAGGAGATCCTGAGTTTGTTTTACATTAGGTATCTAAATAGTACAGTCGGTCTTTTGGAGGAAAAGTGAACAGTGGTGTCTGAAAGAGGAAGAAGGAATGAAAAACAAGCCAAATTATGTGTAAAAAATAAGAGAACATACCTACTGGTGGCTAATTATGTAAACAGAATATGCTATGCCCGAAGTCCTGAGAAATCATTGTATTCCTAGACATTATTGGTCCAACAAGTGGATGGAAGAACAGAGGGGAGAAGATCTGTCTGTGGAGATATCACCCTGGTAGTTGCAGGAAAAGTCCTGAACTTTCATTTCAACCCCTTAGACAACTGCACTGACTAGAGAGGCTGCTAAATAAAGTGATACTGCATGTTTGCTCAGGGACAAACAAAAGAGTCCCTACCTTATTTGCAGATTAACATTTAACCCATGGGACTTCTGGGCTGATTTTTGTGGTGTAGTTATAAAAGAAAAATAAATTATCTTTATTTTTTTCTTTTTCCTTTTTAATGCAGCCCACATAAAAACCCCCATTGGAATTCAATTCCTAAATAAAAATTAATATGTTGCTCACATTTCAGACAATTCTACTTTGTTTTGGGCATATTAGACTGTGTTCTTTTGATATGTTTAATTTTTGCAATTGAAGCTTTCTGAACTCACAGTGAGGTATTTGTAGGAAGTTAATTAGCCCATGCAAATTCACTAACATCTGTTTTCTACTTTAAAATAATTGAAATTGTCTTTTATGGTACAGTTAAAAAAATTAAATAATTAGTAAAATTTTTTGCTATACAAATGACCCAGGATGTGTTGGAGCCTTCAGACAGGTTGGATCAACTTTCTTAGGCTGCTAATTAGAAACAAAAAATCAATTTTACTAAATTGAGCAGCATATTAAAGACCTGATAGATACCTTGAAAGATAAAATAAAGTCAGACCATATGCTCCCATGCCTTTCTGTAAAGCACATTATCAGTCTTGGTGAAAGTAAGTCTGAGGTAACTGGTGTTATTACAGTTTAAGTATTGACCTTGCACAAATTAGGCCATAATCTTGTTATGAAACTGATTGAGAAGAAGGTGGACATCTTAAAGATCAGGAGACAGCAGCATTTTCAGAAGGAAATACAGCACTACTTATTGGATGAATTAGAAAATTTTTGCGTGGAATTCATCCCACTTAACTGTAGACACCAAAATCAAAAATGTACCATGACTCCAATTGCAAGCTAAGGAAAAAAAAATCAGGAGACTTTAGAAGACCAAATTCCAGATGTTCTAAAAATCCCCAGGCCTGAGATCATATGAGCACTCTGCTAACTTCCTGATATAGCAGGGAAGTCCATGAAATATTTCATAATCTAAGAAGTTAGGGGTTGGAATCCAGGAGACAATGCAGCCTTTTCCCATTACTTGCATATGAGTCCATGTGTTTTTTTCCATGTTAGAAAGCTTTCCCATCAAACAGTATCAACAATAGCAAAAGGTATCAAACACAGACATTTAGAAATCTTCAGTAAAGGTAGCAAAATTTAGTATAGTTAAGTTTTCTTTCGCAATATGTTTTCTGTTGTCACTTAGAATGGCATCTCCTAGTAGACAAAATTTTTAACAAAACTGTACTTTTATGGGAAATTCCCCTTAACCATTCCAGTTTCAAGATTATCTCTTTCAAAGACATTTCTTTGATATAAGGTTATCTATACATTTTAATATATCTTTTACAAGGTATCTTAGGGAATTAGAACAATCTTCTCTCACAGTCTTTTTATGAATATTCCGTGTAGAAGTGGCTACCTGTGATGAGAAAAAATTCCTTAAAATATATTAAGAAATATTTAGATGCAGAAAACCAGCATGCTCTGGCAATAAACACAGCTGACACCCGAAGAGTGCTTCAGAGGATGGCACCACAAAATGAATAAATGTGTTATATAATTGCAGCAACAAAGATTATAACCTCAAACAGATGGAAAATATTCCTGAGACTTAGTGATTGTGCTGGTCAATATTAAAAATAAAAACACCTTTCAATTTTTTTATTATCATCGTCATGGATCAGTGGCAGCAGGAGTGGTGGCTATGCTTGCAGGCACCTCTCTGTGGAGTTTGCTACTAGAGGCTGCCTATCTCACTGCCACTGACTCCCTTTGCTGAGAAGAAAAAGCTACAAGGCTGCATTTAAGTACTCACAGTAACTTATACTCCTTGGCAATCAGTTGCAGCAGGGATCCACCCAGATCATCAAGTTATGAATGCAACATAACCCCTCTGCCAAGAGTGTAGCACTTAAAGTCTGTGGCACTGTGCAGTGCCTAAGAATCCTTTAAAATCTGTCACCTATTTGGTTTATTCCCTGATTGATAGCTGTAAGCACTCCATGCCTTAGAAATTTTAAAAAATAAACATCTGGATTTTCTTGACAGGTGATTTTTTCCCTTACTTGCAAAACACTTGGGAATCCTTCAGTACGTGAATAACTTTAAGTGGGAAAACAGATAAATAACAAGTACATAAGGGTAATGACAGTCTTCCTAACTTCAGTTCATAATACTCACTTATGGGTTAAACCCTAGGGACAGACAGAGGATGCAATAAGGTCACCCTCCTCCATCCTTTCTGCTGCCATTCATGACTTGGCACTGGGCACCAGCTGCCTTGATCAGCTTCAGTATAGCCAAGCAGACCAGCAGGTATCAGCTGTAGTGGCAAAATCCCCATTTAGGTCCCCTTCAGCCAGTCACCTGAAATTAAGATTACTGAGGCTGTCAATCTCATGGTGATGTTTCAGGAATACCACCAGGTCAGTCTTACCAAGGTTTCGACAAGAAATCATAACTACATATTAAAACAAATTGATGAAATTTTAACTAAAATTTGAAAAAGGAGGTGAAAATGCATCATACAGAACAAGTTTATCTGTGGTCCTTGTACATCATCTATATTTGTAGGTCTCTGTGAAAAAACACATCCATGCAGGACCTAGATTGTGCTGCCATTTCTAGGTTTTGCTATGGAGGCTATTTGCTTGTACTTGACAAGCAAATCGTAGTTTTCAGCTTCTTTCTCTGGAAATAGCCAGGAACAAAAAGAGTATGGCCAAAGAACATTTTGTTTTTGCTGACATTCATATGAGTACTAAAGTGACCGTGTATGGAGCTCTGAGGCATATAGAGGAGAGAATGCAATTTCACTGCTTATTGATGGGATCAGAAAAATATGTCACCATCACTATTTGACAAAGGAAAAAAACCTTAAGCTTCTGATTATCATGCACTGATCCTGATAATCCTGACTTTTGTTCATTCTTGAATTCTTATTATTTACTACTGAGAAACCTAAATAACATGAGATTTCGATATCAACAGATTTTACAGTTGAAGTTTCAGAAACACAAATCACAAAGATTTTGGCTGTGACTGCCAAAATAAAGAGTTTCTTCAGGCAAGGATCTAAGAAATCTTTTTCTTCAAAGAAGAAATGTGGCACCTCTTTTTTTTTTTTACCTTTTATAGAAGAATTGACAGCAACTTCCAAATGGCATACTGAATTTCAGTACTGTTAAGACTCATGAAGTTAAACTAATTGCAACTCACTTATCCCAATCCTTAACCGCTGTTACCACCTAAAATTAAATGAAGAAGTTAGTAAGATATTGACAAATTATGTAAGTGATTTAGGAATGGGACTTTTCTTGAATTTGCATTGACTTGTGTTCCAGAATTATTGTTTTGCTGTTAAAAACCTTCAGACTCTCCCTTCTGTTTGCTTTCTTGTGCCCTTAATCCTGAAAAAAACCCCATATTTTAAGTCTCAATAGCACTAAAGCAGTTTGCAGAAGCAACTACAATATGTCTGTTTTATCATTGAAGCTAATAGCATTCTTTATTAAAGCAAATGATTGTGCACTAATTTCTCAGTGCAAGAAAAAGCCATGAAAACAAAATTGTCCGGAAACAGCATGGTATCTTAAAAAAAGTATGTAATATACTTAAATGTTTGTAAATTATGATTTTATTCACTTTGGAAGACAATCTGTCTTCATCAGTGAGGATGCAAAATGTAAAATTGAGACTGTAATAGCTACTTACCCACCCTTTCACTCCTACACACACTTCTTAGAAACACTAGAAGCTAAAATTTCTGCCTCTGCTGTGAAATAGAGAAGTACTTCTTACTTCAGATACCTGAAAATGTGATTTATGAAACTCCTTCTTCTTCATGTGATACTATAACATCAGATAGCATATTGAATTGACTGCTATAATTCTTCAAAGTTTGTTTTCCTGAGCATAGCAGATGCATATCATGAGCTGCTTTAATATCAAAAGGTGTTGTTTATGGATATGTTATTATGTTCCTATACTTGTGTTTCCTTCTTAATGACAAAATATGCATTTTCATATAAATTTTTACTGATAAAGTACTTTAGTGTAAAGGACCTAATTGTTTTAAAAGCATTTATCAACAGATATCATTAACAAAATATTTTAATCACTATAGTTTATGTAGACTAAATGTAAGCATTTATTAATACAAGCTAAGCACTCATTATAAATTTCCACAGAAAATTATAAAATATTATGTATGAAATGAATCATTAGCATGGACCATTAAGTCCTCTATTTTCCTTTAATTGAATTTGTCAGTAGTACCCTCTTTAACTGAAAACCAGTCATAACCACAAAATTAAATAATAATTAAAGAAACAACTATTCAAAGAGTTGCTTGGTAGCTAAGGTGCCATTTAACCAAAACAGCAATTTAATGTAAATTGCAGCCCATGTAGACATAGTTCTGAAAATTATACATCCTGTGGTTCGTATACGTTTGAATTAGCAAAACATTTTCACAGTCTAGATGTTCTTATAGTGGTTCTGTAAGCATAAAGGAAGACTGAATAAATTGGTGAAAATAGGTATAAATAGACCTATGGCAATTAAAGCTAATTAAGACTTTACAGAAATAAATTGCTGGCTGTTCCGTAAATTTTTAGCAGATTAGAAAATGTACCAAGTTGGATTATAGGAATTCAGTCATTCAGTAAAGATGCACTGGATGTGAAATCAAAAATAATTCTTTGCCCACTGTAGTTTTCTTCTAACTTAACCCAATTATTAAAAGATAGGTGGATCCTTCTATTTACAGAAACTTTGTTGCACTGTCCTTTTCACACACAGAAAGAAAAACCAAACCAAACAACTAACGACCCCCACAAAAAAAAAGCCAAAAACAAACAAAGAAAACCCCCCAAATAAATTCCAAACAACCAAAAAACCCTATATGAATTAAAAACAGGAACAAATACAAAAAACATCACTAGCATGTTTGTGAGGAAAGTGGATCTTGCTCTCTCTTAATAAGCAAAGATGCATCTTGAAAGAGGTGCAAGATGCTCCATTGTATATATGGAGATTTGCTGTTGCTACTTCAGAACAAAGATTGGGACTACACTTTCTTATTGATTGTGATTGTCTCACATCAATTACCTCTGGGACAGCGTTTTTTTAGTCAGAAATTCTGTTTTGCACAACCAGCAGGGGGAGGCAAGATTTAAGGATATAAACTGGGAAAACTTCAGGGAAGCAAGTCCTTTTTACAAGGGGAGGGCAGTTGAAAGCTTTGTACAAAAGAGAGAGGTGAGTAATACAAGACAGGAGGGTTAAGCTGGTATTTTGATTGCTATTTTTATGTCCATCAAACCATAACATGCAGTTGCCACATGTGTGAAATTTGAAAGAGCTTGCATCAGTTTGCCCATTTTTGCAATGCAACCCACTTTTCTTACTGTGGATATATAGCTGTAGTAAAAAATATTTTATTTCCATTTTCTAATAATGCAAGCTAATATGAAAGAACAGAGCTGTAAGTAAACGATGTTACAAGTTTCAAAGACATCGTCTCTTGTTTAAATATTTCACATAATTGACTACTTGTGTTTAAGAACCAATGAAAGAGATGAACAGCTGGACTGAATACCCTAAAATTATTTTCAGAAATACATATCTCATTGTACTTTTCAATTCTTACTTATACAGCTTTCATTCTTCTGAACAATTTACAAAACAACTTGTGAAGCTATTATGGTTAAATTTTTATTCTGCTAAGAGCATTTCAAGATATTTTCAGAGGACCTAACGTTTTGATGTATATTCATGTCTTCTCCCTGATTGTTATAAAGTAGGGGCACAAGCCACATGATGAAGACTAATAGTCAATATGTGTGCTTGTTGCCTAAAAGATCTATTTTACAGAGCAGGAAAGGGTGCAGACGTGCTGGGAACAAAAGGGCTGTTCAGCAGTGCGACTGTGTTCTGCACCAGCCAGAGTGAAAGGTACAACCAAGCCCTAAGAGCTTCCTGGGCAAATGTGCACATGCAAAGCTGCCTGCTGAATAACTGGCCCATGAATTTCATCAGGACTTTTTACAGGTTGCTAGGCGAACAGCAAAGTATACCGTGTGGACCACGGATTAATATCCTTGATGTGGATCATCAAGGAGGCTTTCCAGCTCATTTTTCCTTCTGTACTCCTCCATAGATCCCACCTGTTATCTGTCTCATAGGTCTACTTGCCTCACATAGTCTTTACAAATATGATTAAAGTGTGTGTGCATATCTGTTTAAAACCCTACAAATGATATGCATATTTATTTTATATATATAAACCTTTAAGAGCATATAGAATTAAAAAGAAGGTATAAGCTACCATTTTCAACTGTAGACCAACATGGCAAGATGGCAGCAGCCTGCTGCCCTAAGTGCCTGAGGTACAGGATGCCATTTTCACAACAGACCTTAGGTATAGTATGGTATGGAATGGTATGGAGTGTGGTATGGTATGGTGTATGGTATGGTATGGTATGGTATGGTATGGTATGGTATGGTATGGTATGGTATGTTTACTGTTGTTATTACCTTAATCCTTACTGTCTAGGCTCTCATGACACCAAGTCCCAAAGAAGCATGCAGATATAACAGTTACTTGTAATTACAGCTTTGACGAGTTATTTGAATCAATGTATTCCAGAGCACAGGAAAAGTTCCAGCCTCATGGCTTTGATACTGACAGATCTGGTGCAAAGTGGGTGTTTGGATACAATGCCAAGCATAATTGGTGCCAGCAGTGGAGATTACATGTGCTGGCTGTATGGAAGCTTTTAGACTTATACAATTGTTGGGAACAGGGCCATGCATGGTAGCACACATGAAGTCAGAGCACAGCCTTCATGTGAAGGTGATATTATTAATCTGGTCTCAGCCTTCAGTATGATTTTTGGAAATAAGAAGGAATACAGACCTTATTGCTTTGGTTCTGCACTTCTGTCAAGTTCTTCACTCAAATCAGAGGGTAGATACTGGCACCATCCTCCAGATTCAGCTGCTCTTCTTCACCAGGTTTCAAATATAGCATCTAGAAATTTTTAATTTACCTCCTCCAGTAAGGCCATCTGTTCCCATAGCTTTCCCTCAAAACACCTGGTGTTATCTTTTTTAGAATTTCTGGACTTCTATGAGGGTTTTTTTTATCATGTTTAGGGGAAAATAAAGATCTGAAAATACACTTTTAAATAAAGGAGTACACATATCTCTTTTGTTGCTGTTCCCATTTGTCGTGCAGGAAAGTGACAGGCCATTCTGGCTGAATTCAGGAGTCTGTTTCACCTACAGTCCTGACAGGATAAGATGCCTATTGAAGATGCCTTACAAGGTGAAAAGGAAATGTGTGTAAAAACTGAGTGACAACAATACTTCAAAGATCAAACACAGCATTATTTTATTGAAATTCTTACAGGAAATAGTTGGTTTAATTCTCTTTCTCCATAGCAAGAAATTTTAGCACATTGCAACAGTTTTCCATAAAACTTATTGTCTTAACAAAAATATAATACTTAAGTTACTAAAGGTCTGCATTTAAAACCACAAAATCACAACCTGAAAGCACCCCACAAACCCTTTGTGATTTTGCAGTTGCATGACAAAGATAGGAAGGTTTGATGGTTCTAAGAAGGGATTTGTGGTCTGGAGAACTCAATGAAATTCCTTGGCCTGTCTTATGCAGAATGTCAGACTAGACTCTGATGATCACTTAAAATAGAATAATTTAAAACAGATTCAGTTCCAGCAGTTTCTAAAAGGTCTGGTAAGACTTAGTGAATTAGCATTTGGAAAGTTAGATCATACTCATGCTTCAAGTAGTCACAGCTTCTCCTCAGCACACTTTTTTTTCAATGTGAATAACCAGGTGAGTAATGTTTCTTGAGCAGCAAAAAGATCTGTATCTAAGACACCTGAACCACACCTGCTTCTCTGCTGTCTGTAAAGCTTGAAGCAGGAAGACTGCTTGGCTGACGAGTTGAAAAGTTTTGGATCCAGAGGTTGTCCCATCATACATACCATTTTCACATTGCACTGCGAGTGAACCTGCCTAAAGTAAAGACTTATTTCAGGGATAACATTTGGGACCAGTGACAAATGCCTGGCTGATCCAGTTGTATAACTTATGCTGAGCTACAGAGACAAACCAGACAACCCTTAGGAAATTGTTACAAGCTTGTGTTACAGCAGTTCTAAAGAGGGAAGGATGCTCCAGAGCCAAACTCCATCAAGCCAATGCCTTTAATATATGATTTGAAGGATAAATCACTGAAGTAATTTATAAATTGTCTGTCACCAATGGCTGAACAACACCTTCTTTGCAAGCAAGCCTGAGTTACACTTGAGAAAGTACGTCCTGGCTGAGCACTGAACATCATTCAACCTGCTGAAGTTGGGTTTGAAAGTGATATGGGCACAGATGCAGTGTTCAAAGGCCAATCAACTGTGTCTGACACCATATACCACCATATGCTTTTAGACAAAATAAAGTCTATAAGTCTAAAAATCAATGCATATTATGACTGATACAATTTCTCTCTGAAAAAGGACAAATTTCCCCATAATCAGCAATGATTTCTATGCTTAACTCTGTAAGAAGAGCTAATAGTGGAGGCTACAGCATGCTCTACCACATGGAATGTGCTTGAGTCTGTATTATCCAGCCTCTGTGTGAACAATCAAAAGTCCATTCTCATAGCAGAAGTATTATTTCTGCTAGTAATATTTGTAAGTCTGACTAGATTAAGGGCTTCACGTGAGTACAAACCAGATTTATGTCCCTGTTCCTCAGGTTTTCACGTTATACTACCAAACCCAATTACAAACAAACTCAAACCAATCTGATTAAACAGTATCTTTTTTTCTCTGTTTTTTTGGGTTTTTTTTCCCTAAAATCACAAGTCTTGTAAATTTAGTGAACATTAAGCTGAGAACATTATGAATTACTACACTTACACTCTCCAAGGGCTTATTATAAAAACAAGAAGGGGTCATTCATGCAGAGAAGTTAGACAGTGTTAAGAGAATGTTGCGGCTGTATTATTTAATGCCTTTGACTGGATGAATGGAACAAACTGCCCGGGCATTTTGGGATCACCCCACTGAAAACCAAAAGCCCAGTTGTGAATAAAGTGGAATCCTTCCAACATATTGAAGACTGAGGTACTGACTTCTGGGACATGCTGCAGCTGTTGGCCAGCTGCTGTAAGATTTCCAACTACAATGGAGCCATTTAATAAATCATCAAGGGTTCTGCGTCCCATTGAGTTTGTTTAGTGAAAAAAGGGAAAATGATCACTGACTTTTTCAAATATCTACTTGGGAGTTCAAGGATAGACTGACCAGTCTGGACATGTTTGACTTATGTTCAAAAACTGTTGATAGCATAGAAGATTTATATGAATATAATACATAGTCGTTCCAACATGGAAAATCACAGATCAAAAATACCTTAATGCACTATGGATGGTAATTCTTCTATGGAGCAAGTCACAACATGCAAACAATTTTGGAAAAAACACACAGTGACCCTAAAAGGACATAGGAAAAAACACCCCTGGTGCTCAGAAAGTTTATTACTCAATTTCCTTGTGCTATTACTTTTCAGCCAGCATGCATGTTTCATATCAAATAAGAGGTATGGAAAGATTTTCCAGAGAAGGTCGCATAGATGAATATTAAGAAAAATAGTGCTGTCCTGTATTAGATAAACTCTTCATCTTTTTTTGTATGTTTATTTGTTTTTTTTAAATTCTGAGACATATCCACATCCTAATCAGAGGTACGATAGGACAATTCAAAAAATACTATAAGGCATTTGACTTACAGATGACACCGATTCCCGTCTCAGGTAAACAATGTTAATTATTAATTTGATTTTCTTTTTAAAAATGAGATGGTTGTTTCAGAATGAGTTAAGATTGCTTGGCCCCATTTATACCTTTATGTCTGTCTCTGCACCTCATGACTTTGCAAATATATATCACACCCTTTTCAAATTTAAAACTCTCAAAGATGTTTCTCCTTCTGGTTTTGAGGGAAATCGATAATATTATTTTATGATGTTACATAATAATGCCAATTATCCAAAGACACCTAAGGAAGAGGATTTGAAGTAAATTTTACGTGGATTACTTTGGTGAAAAAAATCCCCAACAATACAAACATCTCATGTTATTCAGTTTTATTAATGATTTGCCAGCTTTTCTGTTAAAACTATATTTTATCTGTATAGATTGTTACTGATTTTATGTATTTGATCTTGAAATTTGATAATACAAATTCCACTCAGATTGTTCATTTCTTCCATTTGTTTTTGTCTTTCCTGTCCTGAAGATTGCCAGCAGGATTAGATTTACACAGGATACTTTCAATAGTGTATACAAAATGTTTATACTGCAACAGTGTGCAAAAAGTCTTCTCAAGAGCAACCCACAATATCAGAAGTTTTAAAAGGCCAAATTGGATGTATTGTGCCTCTCAGAGCTTCACAAAGTGCAATAGATCAAATAAAGGGACAAATAGTTGAGGCTGAAATCAAAGAGTAAATAAAATTCTGTAGTGAAGAGTATGAAGTGGAAGCATTATTTGATTAAGAACATGTCAAATAGTACCAGCACTGGAAAGGAAATGAGCAGTCAGGTGAAGTTAAAGAGTCAGAGAGGCTATCAGTGTGGAAACAGAAGTAATCAAAGATGGCAATTTGGCAGCACATTGCAAAAGAAAGAAGAATGTTGAAACTACTTGTAAATTCATCAACTGAGATTTCACTTTGTCAAGACAAAATCTTTTTCTCAAAAATTATATGGAGGAAAAACTACCTTTAACAGCTCACCCTCCACACCTCATATTCCAGATGATTTTTCACATCTTGGTAAAGCAGATCTTGTACTTGAAAAACATTTTGACTTCAGCAGTGGGTTCACCATTAGTAACAGCCAAATTCCCACTCAAACACTCACCCATTTCCCCTGACTCAGTAGGATAAGAGGAGATAAAATCAGGTAGAAGAATGTTTGTGGACAGAGGTAAAGATTGGGAGATTGCTTATCAATACAGCTGGCAAAACAAACTTGTCTTCAGAAATATTAATTTATTGACAATTAAAATTGATTTGGATAGTGAGAAATAAAATAAAGTGACAAACGTGACAGCCATAATTTTTCTGCTCCATTTCCCAGGTTCAACCTCTACCATATGGTAGAATGGGAAGTGGAGAATGAGGACTATGGTCTGTACATGTCAGTTTGTTTCTCCTCTTTCTCGTCGCCCTGATTTTTCAAGCTTTTTTGATGCACTTTCTAACTTAATGTTTTCATAACTCTTAGTTCTTTCTCAGACACAGGTGTCATAATTAGAACATCTTTATGTTAAGACGAGGTTGTTTACATACTTTCTCTTGGTGTGAAAAAACAACTAATAAACCATTGTCTTGACCAATGGGATGGGAGAGGTGTCCAACTTCTCCTCCAATCCCTGGTCTGTGTAGAAATACTATAAATTTAGAGTCAGATGTTTTAATAAATAGTTTTTAGCCTTCTGACCAGAAAGTGTGTCCGTGTGTATCCTTGCATGTCCCACAGCGACACTTCATACTTCCTCTAAACCAGCATGGTTCTCAATGGGGCTCCTTGCCCTTCATGAAATATCCACTGTCTGTCAACTTGAGAATCTCCTCCACATCCTGCTCTGACCTTAGTGTTCTCTCTGCTGTTTCTCCCCCTTGGGCTGGCTTTTTGTTTGTTTGTTTGTTTGTTTGTTTTATTCTCTCCTTTGCGTGTCCATAATTTTTGTCATTTATTTAACGTCTTCCCATAGATGACACCAGCTTGGCTGCTGGGTCCTGACATGAGTCTGCTGGAGGTGTCTGGCATCATCTATGTAGAGCATAGGGCAGCCTTTGGTCTCTTCTCACACTTGCACAATGCCATGGCTGACATAAGGCCACCTACACCCATCATGGCTTTACACTGCGCTACAGTGAGGCTGCTTCCATTGGAGGCACACAAATATGCAGGACTGAATTAGTATTTTGTAAGAGAGCTTCTGCTGTATCAGGTGTGTGTGTTTTTGCAAGGTGCTGTGGCAAAGGTGAAAAGTCCACACCTGGAAAAGAGAGTAGCAGGAAAGGGAAAGGACCTGAATGTCAAAATCATATGCTTTTGCTCTCACAAATCTTCCTTGGTATCAGTGTTAGTTCTGCAAATGATGACTGATGTGACCCAGCAGCAAAGTTTTACTTCTCAGGACAGGGGGAGCTGGTGAATCCTGACATGGTGATCCTTCTCTGAGTCATACTACCTTCAAGTTTTCAACCCAAGTCACAGAGTATTTCCCATTCAATCTCTATTTTTGTTTAGTCAGGACTCTAACTACAGTCTGACATTGCCATAAAGATTCATTCTAAAAGCAAGAACTTGCCTGACTAACATTTAAAAGGAATATTGTTAGCAAAATCATTAATAGAACTCCAAACATATTTTGAAAAAGAAAATAGGTTCTGTATTATAAATATTAAAAGAAAATACAGGTGAATTCAGAACAAGGTGAAAAAAATGGAGTCAGTAGAGGAATTCAATTGAATTATATAATTTCAATTATTATTATATTTCAGTGAGAATGTCAGTAAACTCTAGAAGGGAGGAATAATTTGGCATCTCTCTTGAGACTAGCCATTTCCTAGTTTCCACAGCACTGGAGTGGGAGAGATCTCTATACTCCCTTGAGGAGTAGCAAGGTTGAGATCTTCCTCAGAGAGTGAAAGAAATTGCTGTGGAAACACCTAATACCAATTCAATATAACAACAGTATACTATTTGTTATTTTGAATAAAAACATATTTGTCATAATGATGAGATAAAAGGAAAAAAAAAAAAAAAACACAACCTCCAGGCTCTTCGTGGGTAATTAGTAATGGTGAGTAAACCCAAACCTCTTTTAACATAATTCCTGAGTGTGTGCTCAGCTTGGATCTTTATTTTAAAAGTTCATAACACATGACATGATATGTCATGCAGTCACTTTGTAAATGTCAAGCTCTTAATGGAAAATAAGTCTTTCATTGTTTATTCAGCTTACATTCTACATCCAACAGCACTCAGGACTAGATTTGTCCTGCCTAGTTGTAAGTTCATCACATCTCAATGGAGAGAACTGTTGCTTTAAATTTTGGTGGTTTTGGTTGGTTGGTTGGTTGGTTGGTGGGTTGTTTTTTTTCTGTTTTGGGGTTTTTTTTGTTTTTTGGTAGGGTTTTGGGTAGGTTGTTTGTTTTTCTTTGTTGGCCCTAAAAACAGTAGAGAAGCTAAAAGACTGCTAACAATCAAGACTGACTGAGGGCTGAATCACCTTCAGAAGAGTGCCTTTTCCTCTATTTTTCATCTGTAAGAGGAGCTAAGGGCTGTTTCTAACTTAATCCCATGGATAAATGGATGAATATGGAATAGTCTGCATAGTTGTGATTATTATTTTTTCTGTTGTTTCTGTTTCCTCTTGGATAGAGAAAGATGTTCTGCTTGAGGTCATGAGGATGCTTCTTCCCAGAACTTTCTAGGATTTTGGAATTAGGAAATTAGGAAATATCTCATTTTTTTCAGAAATTTTTGAGAAAAGGATGTCAAATAAGGAGCCATTCATTGATTTCACCTGATTTCTGAAAACAGATTGAAAGTGTTAGCATTCTGGGCATTAGCAAGTGGGAATGTAAATTTTTGGTCGGCTAAGTTCCCTAAGATTCTTGGGAGTCAGAATAGCTGAGCAGAGGCAGCAAGAAACAGCTACTGAACAGTCTGGTAGGCAGATGTGACTAGAGAGCAAAACATAACAGGGTGATGTTTGCTAGTGGCACAGTTATTATGTGTAATACCCTACTCAGAGAAAGGCATTTTTGCTCAGAGAAACCATAGTGATTCATATGCGGTTGTGAATGAGTTTCTAATAATGCTCTAAAAGTCTCTGGAGTTTGTAAAGGAATTCTGGCATTGTTCATTAATGAAAACCAACACACTCCCTATATTCCCTACCCAGTACAAACAAAAACTGATTCTACCATTATTAATAGAACCTATAAGGAAATTACTTACTTGGAGTGTGTAGTAGAACTAGTAAAACAATAAAGCACAGGCAAATACAGATAAGCATTGAGCTAGGAGACCAATTTTAACAAAATATTGAATCACATTCCTCAAAAAAAAAAAAAAAAAAAACAAACCAG
>VYXF01006659.1:68728-82246 GCA_013397295.1 Polioptila caerulea
AAAAAAAAAGAAGGTAACTAACAGTAGAAACATGTTAATTGCTGGTCAAAACCATCAGTTCTCCCCTGCTTTGCATGATTTTTGCATATGGCTTCAGCATGATGTGTGTATTTAATTTTAGACCAAACACTTTAAAACCCAAACAATTGGAAGGAAATTTAATATAGAAACACCAAATCTTCAAAGTTTTCAAAGGAACCTTTTCCAACAGGTCCATGCCTTCCTTTTGCTGAGGACCCTAGAGCTGGACACAGTACCTCAGGTAGGGTTTCACAAGGGCAGAGTAGAGGTAGAGAATCACCTCCCTTGCTCTTCCAGTCACACTTTAGATGCAGCCCAAAATACAGTTGGCTTTCCTAGTTGTAAGTCCACATAGCTGCCTCCAGTTTTTCATCTACCAATATCCCCAATTCCTTCTTTGCAGGGCTGCTCAAAATCTATTCATCTTTCAGTCTGTATTGGTACTGGTGATTTCTCCAACCCAGGTGCAGAACTTTGCACTTAGCCTTGTTGAATTTCTTGAGGTTTATGTTGGCTCACTTCTCAAGCCTGTCAAGGTTGCTCCATATGGCATCTCTACCCCAATGCATATCACCTATATATACCTAGTTATTCACATTAAGTAAATCTTTTCTGTCATAGATAACTTCAATTTATGTATAATATCTAGAGTAGAGGGTTGATGCTGGCTTGATGCCAGGCATCCATCAAAGATGCTCTACCACTCCTCTCTGCAAGTGGAGCAGGGAGAGAAAATATAACAAAGGTTGAGATACTGAGTTGTTACTGATAAGGGGCAGAGATCACACACAGGATACTCTCACAGGCAAGACAGACTCAGCTTGGGGATTTAAATGGTTTTATTACAAACAAAATCAGAGCAGGGTAATGAAAATTAAAAGAAATCTTAAACTTTCCCCCATCCCTCCCTCATTTTCAAGCTGTACCTCCTCCCCCTCACCAGTGTAGGGAGATGGGAAGAGGGGTTACAGACAGGTCATCCATGTTGTCCCTGCCTCTACTCAGAGAGAAGAATTCTTCTACTGCTGCAGTGTGGGACCCCTCCAATGACAGACAGTCCTCCATGTACTTCTACAATGTGTGTCCATCTCACAGGAAACAGTTCTCCACAAAATGCTACAATGTGGGTCACTTTTTGACAGGTGTCCTTCAGGAACAGCCTGCTCCAGCATGGCCATAGTCTTGTAAAAGGTGATTTCCATAAAGGAAACCTTCCAAAAGCTATTTCCATAGATGGCTATAGAGATTGCTGTATTCTCATTTAGCATCCCAGTATTTCTTCAGTGTGATGATTTTTACCATACTATCACTTAAGAGCCATAAGACTGTACTTTGCTTAATTTGCAAACCATTTGCATAATTCATTTCCCAGTACAATGTTGTTTTCGAAGTCCATGTCTGAACATGGGGTGACATCCCTTAAGAAATAATTTTTCAAAACACTGGTCTCATATTGCCGCTGAGAATTTGGTTCCACAAGGTCTGCTTGGTGGTGCTTTGCTTGCCACCATGACAAAACATTTCCTAGCAGCCTGGGCAACAGTAGTGGCTAATAGCTGGCTACATTTTCACAGGGAATTTCAATCATGTGAAATGGGTGTGCATTGGCATGGAGCTCCCACATGTCCCAGACTTGTACCTGCATCTTGAAGACCCTGTGGTTTGGTGCTGACAAATTGGAATCTGTCATCAAAGTGGAATAAGAATGGCCACACAAGTAAATCTACATCATCTTTCAGAGGTTTGAAGTGATGTCTGAACCTTACATACTGTCAAATATTTTGGTCTAGCAACAAGCCAATGGAAAGTGTAGACTGGCAGTAAAGCTTGTCAGAAGTTTTCCAGCAAAGCAAATGCTGATTTATTTATCCTGAAAGGTTTTTTTTAGGCCCAACTGGAACTATCATATGTCAATAAAATAAATTAAGGCACAGCCTCACCTTTCCTTCAGTGACATTCTGTGTAATTTCCTGCTGATTTCAGATTAATTTGGCGCCTAATAATTTGTAGTGACGTTTGAGCTTCCTCTACAATGAAAATTACTGATATGTAGAAAACCATGCTAACTTGCCAAAACCCCTCAGAGTTGCATTCATTTATCTTGCAGAAGAAACAAAAGAGATTTATTGGCGTCTCTTTCTCTGCATAATACTTCGGGCAGGAACTCTGTTATACTACCATTGATAAAAAAAGTGCAAAAATATGTTTGACTTTACTTGCTTGTCTATTATGTGCCAAGGAATATGTATATGTGTAACTGCATTAAAACTCCTCAAAATGATGTGAGATATTTAAAAAGAAGATGGTTATTGTCTCATCTGCTAATAATTAGGCAGTATGAACTGGTTCTGGCCAATTAGCCAGGAAGTGTTTTCATTTTCTAAGCCAATAGAACCTATCTATAGCATTCCATAGTAAAACAAATTAATTAATTTAATTAACAAAACATAAATTCTAAAATGAAACACGATTTTGAGTGGGTAAGTACCCATGCCAAATGGTGTCTTATAACAATAAAATCTTATTCAACTGGTTGGACAGATTATTCATATGGCTTCACGCTTTCCTACTTGCTGGCAAGCAACAGGCATGCTTGGTTACTTTGAAACTTCTGCTGTGTGAAGAGATTGCCATTCAATTATAGACAAACTCTGGTGTCGGGCCGGCATGTAGCATTTTTAAGCTTTTCATGTAAGACAAAAGTAAGTGCTTTTCATCTGTCTTTGAAGAGAAAATGCCAGAAAGGTGATGATGCTCCTGCTGTTAAAATCTAACGCAACGTCATAGGCTCTTCTTTACATGTACTTGGTCCCAGGGGCTTACAAGCATGAACATGAATGAATTTTCTCAACCCTTGACTCATGGGGTAAATCTATCCAGAGACATTAGACCACTAAAATGAATCTGCAGGAGCAAAAGGTCTACCAGGTCACTGCAGCAGTTCAAAGCATGCTAGTGCCAGTTCCAGAGCACTTACACGAAAGCCAGAAATTACACAGATACAATAATCTTATTGTTTTCACTTGCAAATTCTCAGTGATTTAAATTCATTATCGAACCGACACTCTTGTAAAGCTTTTTCTTCTGATCTTGTCCCAGGTGCCTGATTGCAGTCATCAAACATACCATACTAAGTATTTATATAAATATATCATAAAATAATCAAATATGATGAGCTATTCCCTTTGTTCCTGTATGTTGATACACTTTTCACAAAATATTTAATATGCTTCTGAAAATGATGATGCCAGTGATAAAGCTAGTTTGCAGTTTCATAGATAATTTATGGAAGTTATAAAAAATGAACCAAATTGTCATAACAACATGACAATGTGAACATTCATGTTTACATAGTGTCCACATACTGTACAAATACTGAATATTAATATGAAATGAGAATTTATAAAATTTGCAATAAACATAATGTAGAAAAAATAACAACTTGATACAATCTCTGCTTATATTGGAACCTATAAAGAGATCTTACTTTATGAATGGCTTTGACATTTCCTTTAATGTGTATTGTTTTACATCCTTAACCACAAATCCTGGTATATTTTAAATGTAAATTAGATCATTTCTATCCTCTTTCTCCTTTCAGATAAACAGTCACTCTAATTCAAGAGAAGGGAAGAGAGTCCACAGACTGCATTTTAAACGTACTTGGCACAATTCATCCCATGGGGTTCAAATAGCAAAATATGTCTGGATCAGATTCTGCTACTTCTGTTCTAATAAGGTAGCTGTGTGTTTGTTCAGTGATTCTGATGGCTTGCAGAAAAGTTATGCACAGTTTTTTGCCTAAGTATAGGCATTTATCATTATTTTGAGATACTCTAAGACATTCTCCTGGGGCAGGCGGATGGTGCACAGGATCTGTGTGAGACCCACACTCTTGGAACAGCAGTCATGGCAAGGCAGGACACAATGTCAAATGACACTCAATACTTTTAGGCAACCAGATCAACCTGTATCAATACCCAGTAACATAATTCTTCTGAGGTCAGCCTTTGCACACGATCATTGCCTTACAGTCATGGCAAAGGACGAAGTATCTGCCTGCTAATTGTTTGTTCTGGTGGCATCTTCTCTGTGGTTCACTAACATCTGAAGAAACTGAATGAATCAGGAGGCCTGTTCCCTTGTACTACGTGAATACCTTGAGAGTATTACAGTTATAATACTTGAACTGTGTTTATTTCAGTAATCTATTAATTACTCTACTAACAACTGGGAATGAGTCCTGAGGTTTTAATTTTCCCAGTGGCTCTAAGGTCAGCTTCTTCTAATACTTTTCACCAAGGACTATCACTAGACCTGATGAACTGTGGGCTTAGGTAGCAAACTAGAAGTGGCACAGGCCACTGGTTGCCTGTATGCATCAGTAAATTTGTAGCTTTGGGTTAAAATATGAACAATGTCTATCTAATATTAAGTAACACCTCACAGTTCTTCCTCAGAGGTTGCTGAGAAGCTAAATGTCATGTGCCTTCATGGCAGAATTGCCCTTGGGTATCCCCATCTCTCTCTCTTTCTCTGACTGTGTAGGAACCCTACACAGATGTAAACTGAAGTTAGACACCTCAAAATGGTTTTGAAATTTATGAGATAAAGGGAGGCTTTAATGACTTGGTTTCCCAATTACATTGATGAATTGATGTTATATTTCTATTTTTCTGGTGTCTGTCTCATTAGGTATTTAAAAGGAAAGTTGGGAAGTCCTGATTAACATGTTAGGGATTTTTATTATTGATATCCAGAAAGTTGTGATTTTTGGAATACAAATATCACAGCTAGATGTTGTAGCCCACATCTTCTAAGGTGCACAGGGCACATGCTTTTTTATCGCTTGGTAAATCATCCACGTATTACCATATCAGCTGATCTGAGGGTATCATAATCATATGAGCTTTGTGTAGTGTTAAAACTTGAAATTTAATTTGAATACTGCTAACCTTCAAAAACGTTGTAGAGGAATAAATTACTGAAACCACTTATATAGAAAAAAGGTCCCCTGCTCCTTCATACTGTACTAACAAATAAGACACTACTGAAATTTGATACCCCTTTCAGCCTCCTTCACTGCACACTACCCAGTATGCTTATTTCTAAGGACAAATACTATGCAACTTGGCTCAAAGGAAGGAAAGGTAATTTTTACTTTTGATACTTAATTTCTATGCCTGATAGATAATTTCTATCTTGCTTTTAGCCTAAGTGGGGCTGCTCTTCATAGCTTACTCTTTTACCATTCTTTATGTTAAATTGTATTATTTATTTCTATCTATTTTTAAAAAATATTGTGTGTGCCATGCACTTTTCATGTATACTTTAGAAAGTCTGGGCAAAAATGCACACAATCAGACTTGCTTCTAATTTAAACAGTCTTTCTAAAGGCTGAAAACCTTTCAGGTAAAAATCAAAATAACTGCAGCAGTCTTTGGCTTATTTCTGTCTTGGCAAGTATGAACAAATCCATGGTAATCAATTCAAAAGGTATTAGAGCCATTATTGGCTGTAATTATCATGACACCTGGGTCCAGAGTTGTGAAATAATTATTAAAGGCATCACCAGTGTGCAAAGGTTTTCTAATCATTGATTTTATATCAGTAAGTGCTTAACAGATTTTGTGACTCTTAATATGAAGCTGAGTGTCATGTTCCGGTTTGAAAGCAAAACCAGTGAGTGACTCCAAGTCAGAAATACAATTTATTAGGAAAAGGAAAAAAAAAAAAACAAAGGAAAACAAAATACACGCAATAATACGAAGGAAAAAGAAAACCACTGACAGACTCAGAATACAACCTGACATCCTGTGGGTCAGGGTGCTGGTAGCAGTCCAGTTGGAATGGTGGCTGCAGTCCTGGAGTGGCAGATGGGGCTCTGTTGGAGCAGTGATCCTGTAGTCTGGTCTAGTGGTGATAGATAGGTCTGGTCTTCCTCTGGGAGTCCAGTGGAAAAGGCTGCCTTGGTGTCCCAAATCTTAGGTTTTTATCCAGGTAGAGAGGCTTGGCTGCTCCCCCTGGATGGAGCATTTCCCAATGGGATGGTGTAATTTTATCAGTGCACTCGATGGCCCTCCCTCCCCCTGGAGGAAGGATGGGTCATGGAAGAGATAAAGAAACTATTCTTGCTGGTTTCTTATCAGCTGGCCTACTAACAGAAGATTACACCACCCCCCACCCCAGTTCCAATAGATGGTGATGGAATATCTTTTTTTTTTTTTTGTTACATTTTGCTCTGCGACCCATGACAGTCTCAAAAATCAGGAAAATAAATAAAACACACACACATTATCATAGAAGTGAATCAGAAGTAAAGAATTAAGGTGAAGATACCACCATCCTTGAAAACTTTCAGGTTTCAAAATCAGAACTGACTTGTTTGAAAAATGTCAGTGTTATATATTGAAATAGCTTGCTGCCAAATAAAATACGCGCAATAGGATTTATAGCTAGAGATTACAGAAGGGGCCTTGGAGTCTCCTTTTTCTTAAGGCTGTAAGTGTACTTGATTATTTTTATTTATTTTTTGCAGCTGTGATGCTGAATATCTGAAACAGAGTGTGTACTAGTCACTATTCTTTCTTGTTGCCCTCACCATGGAATTAGGAGCAGATAGTAGCAATGGGAGTTTAGAGTAATTTGCCACATTCTCTGCAGCACCATAAGGTTTTTCTCTGGACACCTCTGTAAGAGTTTTTGGTCCAGGGTAATCTGTCTTTCTGCACTGAGGATTAGAAAAATTGGCTCCTAAGTTCAGCACTCAACACTAACAAGTATGAATATTCCCTTCTTTTTCCCTTCTGCCTTCTTCATATGCAATTTTGTTCAGTATGCTACTGCATATGCTGTGTTTGGCCTAAAACTGATGTGTCCATTGATCTTTAGTGGTGATGATTAGAGTAATGATGAATAGGCATCCTGTAGAGATTGAAATCATTACACCTATAGAAGATCAAACTTACCTATGTCAGGGAACTGAGGTCTTTTAACACCTGTCTTCTACTCAGTCTTGACATGTAGTGCTACCTGCCTTGAGCGCTGGGTCAGTCTTTTATTAGTTAACACTTCTTCCACCCTTTCAATCATTTTGACCTATTATAGGCCTAGTTAAAACTGTTTTCCTGCAATTCCTGCAGCAGAGATCAAAAGCTGTGTTCTAGACACTTACATGTCAAGAAGTCGGGAAGCCAAACAAGTTGATGTTCAGGTCCCTTTAGCTACAGTCACACATCATGCATTTTGGTAGATGGCCAAGCAATGTAGCTTTATGAGGATACTAGGTCACACTCCATATCATTTGGTGTGCATACAAGATGCAAAATGTCATTAATCAGATCTTCATTTGGCCACATCTTCAAAAAGGAAGATACAAAGCATATATCTGAGGCTCAGCAGTTTCAATGTCACTGATTTAAGACAGTGAATCTAAGAGTTAGGTAAAAAACCTTGTGAGTAAGGGATGATGGAAAGTAATGAGTTTCTGAAAACTCCTGGCTAGTCAGCAGAGAAAGTTATATGGAACAGATTTTGCAGCAGTTACTGAAGAAATCCAACCCTGAAGTAGAAGACATTATGTAGTAGCGACATTTCTGTCTTGCAGCTATTTTATTTAAAGGTCTAAATAGAAATGGAGAATCAGAAAATAAAAATCAAAACCTGACTCCAATATGCCTAAATAAAGCTCATCCTTGTTTTCTATGTTGTCAGAGGACAACATCTCTGAAACTGACGCTGAACTGAGTGTCATAGTAGAAAAATTATCCTGCATGTTTTAGCTGCTTCAGTAACAAAACACATTAATTGTCAAAATGGAGAATAGGAGAAAGGAAGTGTGAGTCAAAGTTGCATAAAATGTGTGAATCTAAATGAATGCACGTGTATATCAAACTGATTGTACTGTATAGCTCCTTTGGGAAGTGACGGAAGTACTAGCACAAAGAGAATTCTTGGTTCTTCCAACCATCTGTGAAATAATATCCACCAGCTTTGGCTGATGAAATCTTGTAGAAGTTCACCCATGCTGTATCTGTGTATGTATATACACAAGTAAGCAATACATATATATATATATATGTGCGTATATATATGCATGAGTGTGTATTTTTATTCATATACATATAGAGAAAAGGTCCCTCAAGAGGAGTACAGTGGTCTTGAACCATCTATTCTTCTGGATTAAGTTTCAGAAATTATTTTCTCCACACCATCTACTCTGTTACATATAGAGACATCTGGTCTCCTATGTGAAACCCCTTGAATAAATACCAAATCCAGGAAAGTGTTAATGCAGCTTTTCCATAACCAGGGATATCTCTGGTAAGAGATGCCAAAGGCTGACACTAGGAATTTTCTTCATGGAGTAGTCTTAATTTGTCCTCTGCCCATTTTGCTGAATTCAGCTGAGCTGGCAAGATGGAAAGTGTACTTCAAATTTGTCATACTAAAATTTTTTTTTAGCATGTCCTTCTCTATTTATTCCACATTTATGTGAGCATTTTACAAAAGAAAGAAGACCCCATAGTGTTAGAAATAAAGCGTGGCTTACTGAAACTAATCAGAAGATAGGACTAAGGACAGAAAGAATTAAATGAGATTATATCTTTATCATATCTTCTTAATAAGCAATCTGAAAATCTAAATAGCTATTCATTTGCTATTATGTACCATGCAAAATGGCAGCAGTATCTACAGTGCATGGGTTGCTGGAAGTAAGTTCAGTAAAGAAGAGAGAGAAAATCCAGATGGACTGTTTAACCTATTTGAGATTGTTTGCCTTGGAAAATAAAAGGTGAAACATTTCCTACTTAAAAGAAAAAAAAACAAAACAAAACAAAACAAAACAAAACAAAACAAAACAAAACAAAACAAAACAAAACAAAACAAAACAAAACAAACTAACCTAAAAAGAGTTTAGAAAAATGCCCCACTAAAATAGCTAAGAATGAGTTGACTCACTATATTGATATAAATGCCACATATTTTAAAATAGGGAAATGCAAAAGATTTGTACTATACAGGATCCAAATCAAAAGTAATTGAAAGAAAATTACAAGCATTAGAAAAATAATTCAATAGGATACTCAAATTATTTGACTTATCCAGATATCTAAATTGACATGACATTATTTAGAAGTATCAGTATGCAAATGTCAGGCTGTGATAAAATACATACTTTCACCAAAAAGGAATTCATAGTGAGGAGAGGAATGTCCCTTTTTGTGCAGTAGTTCTGTTGAAAAGAGTGACAGAAATCCATTGATGCACATTTGCAACAGCAGTGGATTGCACTATGCAAGGGAAGAGAAACACCCATGCCTGAGGAAGATAATTACACCAGACATTATGTTTGAGAACATCACATAGGCAAGCAGTGAAACAGTGGGAGTAATACAGTTGGAGAACACCTACAAGGAGAGAGTTTTAGCAACAATGATACTGTTTGGTTACAAAACAGAATAAGGAAAAGGAAAATGATGAAGCAAATCTAAGTACCATGGTTCTACAATTTTTATAAGTAATATGTTCCTGGATACAGTTTCTGGAAGAAATAATACTAACATTTACAGTTGACAATGTGACTGAATGAGTGACATCCCAGTGCAAAAACTATAGGAAATGTCTGCCCCTTTGCTCAGCAGAAATATTATCCACATCTATGAGAATGAAAGGACATGGACAGCATCTGTTATATCCAGTGCGTGAACAAAATGTTAAACACAAAGAAAAAAAAAAAACAAAACTATCAAAAAGTTTATTCTCTTTGCAAACCAACACTGAGACTTGATATTAGAATTACAGAAAGGCATTGTACATTGTACCTTGGAGAAAGATCAGAAAGGATTTTTTCGTCCAGAAATGAACTAATCATGTAGTATCTGAGATTGTTGCAGATTCAAGACTGCTCTGCCTATGCAAAGCACTCTGTAGCTGACAATGTCTTCAAAAGTCTCAAGAGAAAGTGAACACACTATGAAGCTCACAGTCTTCTAGCAAATCCCCAACAAAAACATGTAAGTCAAAACATGAATCAATTCTTGCAAAAATAAAACAGAATAATCTCCACAACCTTGGATTCCACAAAGATAATTTATTTACAGTTTATAGTGAGTCTGGAGAAAAGTTCAGCAATTTAGCTATTTTTCAACACTCCTTTCTGAAGATGGTGTTCTATCAGATAAAAAGGTACATGAAATACAAATTTAAAAATCAGAAAATTCACACAAGTATTTAAACACACACACAAAAAATTATGAGAAAGGATGAACTATGGTCAGGGATCTCAAAGATGTCAATTCAGACATAGTTAAGTCGTAGAATTTTTGCCATAAGATGTTACCAGTGTGAAATTCTTAGATTGTTTCCTATTCTTGGAAGAAAAATCCATCAAGGACTATTAAACCCAAAGCTGCAATCCATGGCTTAGTAAGTCCCAGTGCTGGGAGCTGGGAAGTATCACAGCCATTTCCCTGTTCTTATGTGGTTCTCTGTGTCTGCCATTGGGCACTGTTGGGCATGGGAAATAGACCATTGGCCTGACCAGTATGACCAATTTTGTAAGGACAAAAGAGACCACTGGTGTCAACACAGAATTATTTATTCTTAAATTAAACAAAAAAAAGTGTTTCTCATTGTCATTGAAAGCTACAAATTTAATCAAATTTCATCTGTGTAGGTGGTAGAACTTTACAAAATCCTAGAGGGCATTCAGGACAAGGCTCCAACTTTTGCACCATCACAACTTCTTACATGATCATAAAACCAGAAAGGTGCACGTGGAAGATGAAGGGAAGCCATAGAAGAAAACCATGGAGCATGTTTTTTTTACCACAAAGAAAGTATGCACTTCAAAATGTCATGTATAAATTAAACTAAATCTTACCAGAAACAAGATTTCAAGCAGCTTTGTTAGAACAAAAAAAAAAAAATATAAGAGTAAGTTGTAAAAGTAAAGAAGATTCCAAAAGACATACTAAGGTTGGTCTGTCTATTACAAGCATAACAACTTTGCCTTTGCTTTTGATACAGACTATATTAAACAAAAATACAAAATTAATAGAGTAGTGCTGAAGAGAAAAAAAACAAACAAAAAACTACTTCCAGAGTGAAACATGGAAAATTATTATTCTATTTTTTCTCAATGTCTTAAACCAATAGTCCAAAACACAACACCAAAATTGTACAAAAATTTGAGGAGAAATTAGCCAAGAAAAATGAGGACAGTAGAAATATTTACTTCAGCTTTATATTCATGTAATCATACCTGTGGAACCCTTCCTCAGTTTGAGTACAGATGGAAGAGCAGAAAGGTGTCATCTGTGCTACCTGCAGAGTAGTGTCTTCCCGTGTGCAGTTGCTAAGCATAGCCACTGCTCACGATAAATGGAAGAAGACCAAAATCATTCTAAGGCAGTATCTACACACCACTGAAATTTTCTATGGAAATGTCTGAAATATCAAAGTGAAGTTCCAATAATTTGCAGTGTGGTAGCTGAACAGACAACTGAATGGGTTATATGAAATATGGACAATAAGTGCACACTGTCTGGCTAAGGCCAAAGATCTTCAGATACCCCAGTCTGCAAGCTGGACTACCTTCAATGGGGAACAACAGCATGTAAGAAAACCAGCTGCTATCCAGCAAATCTCTGAAAATCCAGTGTCTTTGGAAATACAATACATCCCACCAGGAGGCAGTACAGATGTCAGAAGAACCTACTGTGTACCTACGAATGTAAGGAAAGACTTGCTCAACATTAGGTGAAAAATTCAAAACCAAAAAGTGTCAGTACCATAACATCTGAGATGGTTATTCAGGGAGGTTGGGAAAGGTGTCTCAAAGTTTGTTTTCAACCCAGTGAAGAGCTGTGGCAATGCAAATAAGTGGAAGAATCTTCTTTCAAAGAGGAATCCTGAAAGTGCACATCCTTCTTTCTCTTTTTTCTCCTTTTTTTTTTTTTTTTTTTTTTTTTTTTTTTTTTTTTTTTTTTTTTTTTTTTTTTTGTTTGTTTGTCTGTGTATAAGTAACCTTTGTACTGTAAATAAACAAAGAGAAGAGATAGGAAGTCCTTGTTTATTTACCCAATTCTTTGCCTTGGAGTAATCTAAAAAGAAGCAATCATAGCACAGATCTTTGTGCTGTGAAGATGAAGCTGACACACATGTATTTGGTATTCTCACCAGAAGAACCCAGTGTCTGGAAAAGATGATCCCACAGAGGCAGAGCAGTTGGCTTGGACTAAACTAAGAAATATGTTTAGCTAGAAGATGGGAATGTTTTGAATTACTTGGGAGCCATTAGCTTCTCGAGAATCAGACCACACGACAGCATCAAACATTCCAGGTAATTGGAATGAAGGACAAGGTTAATTAATCCACAATGAAGTTTTTCATTTTTCTTTGAGGAAATTCAGTTCCCATCTCAAGAACTGCCTTTTCTTGAATACTCCAAGCTTTGTTTTTTCAGGATTAAGTGAAAATCCCAAGAAAAGTATAAACAGTATGGTCTGTAACAGTGCATCTCAGAGCAGCCAAACACATGTAAACAGATGTCCCCTTTCATGTCAGAATTTGTGAGCCAGACTTTACAACAATTCTCTTCCAGGCTTTCTATTGACTTCTCCACCACCATAAGGTGTGTCAGCTCGGGACAGCTCATTCCCTTCCCTCCCTGCTTCAGCCTGGTTTAGAATGAAACCAGAAAACAGAAATCCTGGCCTGGATGGTAGTCCAAGGGTGTTTATGTAGAGCACAGCGCAATTCTGCATCAATAATGTGACTTTAAGTATTGCAAAAGTTAAGATTATGAATCTTTACCTTTGATGTGAAGATATATAAATCCAGAACTGCTGAGGACATGTTTCAGAGAGGCAAGTATTTTTTAAAGGTGAAGTAAGGAATTGAGGTGCAAAAGTTTATTTAGAGAAAATAAAGAAAATTAAAAGGAATTAACTGAATTTGAATTAAGCAGTAATGGGTATGTATTGTCAGATTATTTCATATTCAGAACTGTTCATATTTCACATTGCTGAATACTGCGTGGTTCCTGAAGAGTTAATAACAGATAAAGGATTGGAAGTAATTTATTTCAGAAAGTCTTCTAGATATATCAATTCAAGATGCCATATCGAATTTGTACTATTTACAGTTTATCAATCTATCTTTAAAAGTCTGTGAAGATAACAAAGCTCTTCATATTTAAAAACCCACATAAGATTCAAAAGATTGTTAATGCTTACTAGGGTTGCTAGTGAAGTTAATTGAGAAATTAAAACATTGACAGCCAGGGGAAAAAAAGAAAGAAGGAAAGACACTTCAGCCATTCTTTTCACTTTAGCTAGAATATCATACTTCTTACAGTCATTCATTAGTTTTGTCATTGTGGGTGAACCTTATGGAAGGAAGAATAAAATCTTTGATGACAAATACCTAACAAGCTTCTGGAGCCAAGGAGCTGTGCCTGCCAGGGGAACCAGAAAAGAAGGGGAGGGGGCG
>VYXF01006659.1:82287-144844 GCA_013397295.1 Polioptila caerulea
GGGGGTTGAGAGAAAGGAGGAGAAATTAAAAGCCAGGAGCAGGGTTAGCCACGTTGTGAAGGAAAGAGAACGTGAGACTGGAAACCGGATGTGAGTGGCAGTCTGCCAAGGCAACAGCTACGCCATCTGCAGCGGGGTCAGAAGTCAGAGCCATCTTTGAAAGTAAGCCCCGAAGAAGACATCTAAACAGAACCGAGGAGGGCACTCTCCCTGCTTTGTGAGGATACCCAACATGCTGCTGACAGTTTCCTGCCAGAGCTGCGCACAGGCACGGTGTGCGATGGGAGCCCGCTCCATGGTGGAGGCGCTGCCCCGTCCGCTCTCCTGGGGCAGCGAGCACGCACCGTGCCGGGTCTGCAGTGCCTCGTCTGCGCTGGGATAAACCTGCTTCAGACAGCCTGAAAACGGGACAGATCGGCGCCAGCAAATGAAGGAGTCTGCTGGCAGCACAGGGGTAGCAGCAAAGGCAACCTTGCCGCAAAAGACCTTGCCTGGAGGGCAGAGGAGGGCCGGAGCATCAGAGCCCCCTGCCCTTGGTGGCAGTTGTGCCACATGTGGTTGTTTGGCTTCTCTCTTTGTGAATGTGTTAGAGGCAGATTTGGACATTCTGATCAAGGATTCTTGCCAGTTTTTGCTTGAACTGGGTTTTCTTTCTCCCCACTCCCCCCCCAGAAAATTGATACTGGAAAAAACATTACATCCAGCTAATAGTGGCCTTTGGTACCTGATCTGAGTCAAATGGCAGGGACAACATACAGAGTCTACTCTCGCCTGCACTTCAGTTTATCATGCCTGGAAACCAGCCCTTTGTAAATATTTTACCTTTTTTTTTTTTTTCCTCCTTTTTCATTTTTTTTTTTTTTGCTATTTCCTTTTCTTAACCCCCATTTTTATCTGTTTTTTTGACTCTTTTATTTTATGCCTTAAAGTGCATAGGTATTCCATCTTGTTCCAGGACAGCGTTATATGAGGTGTATGAGGAGGGGTCTTGAAATGCTTCTGTTCTAATAATCTTCTTCCAGAGGGAGAGAACAGGGCAAAAGGCTAGCGAGAAATTTATTGTCTAGCAGGCTGTGTGTAATTACCATAACTTACAAAAAAAAAAAAAAAAATCCACATGTTGGTGTGTTTGATTTAATGCCATCAGAAGGGTAAGGTTACATGAAATAAATGGCTAATTGGGTTAATTTAATAGCAGGTTAAATCTTTCTTTTATTTTGTGCAATAGGAACATTAAAATGGTGCAGTTTTGAAGTGGTCTTAGAAAAGTAAAGTAGAGTTTCTTGATAAAAAATATATATAGTGTTCCTACTGCTAGGTTTATGGTGGGAGCTACTGGCATTCTTCCAGTTCACCGCATGAAAATCTAAGCTGCCTGTATAAGTAGAGAATTTAGCGTTGGGTCTTAAGGTTTTGGTTGGCATGTTGCCAAAGATGTTATGTATTTAGCTGGGAAAATTGCCTAGAAGTTAATTGAGAGGAAAACACTAATATACATCCTCCACCACCTTAAAAAATGCTATGGGTGTGCATATGTTGCTGATCCTTGATAAGAGATGAGTGTTTGCAGTAAAGAATTAGCTTAAAATTGGTCCAAAATAGTCTAGATTGAATTTTTCAAGCCTCTCCCTTCACTACATTCCCAGGAAATATTATTGTTTCTCCTCTCTTTTTTATCTCCCTGCTTGCACCATCCTCAGACAGGCCAGTAGCAAGCCATGACATGGTCACAGGCTTCTTTGATGTGGGCAGAGCTGGAATGTGACAGCATTGTGCCACCTCCATAGCACCAGGCAAGAGTAAATATCCACTTTCCTCTGCCCCAATTCCTTTTCTTGTGACAGCCGCAAAGTTTATGATGTGGCTGGTTGTCTTACTATCACCACCATCCAGTAAAATCCAGAAGTTCACTTACAGAGTGGGCATTGACACTTAAACCACTTCAGAGCAGAAGATGGCTTTTCCTTCTACACAACCTGCCACACTACACACTATCACCTAGCAGAGCAGCTTGGGAGCACCACGGGCCTGGAAAAGCCCCATTACACTGGGCAGTGAAACTTCAGCAATTTAGCAACTTTTCATCTTGTCAGAAACATTAGAGTTTTTTCATCTCAATAAGTGATTGTCTTTAAACTGTAGTGAGCCACTCTGCAGACCTTAAGTAGTTAATGACCACATCTGTAAGTAGGCTGCAGATCAGACAATAGGCTATCTTTTGGAGCAAGGAGGCTGGGAGGCAAGAGACACAGGAAAACAAAATTAAGACCTATACTGAAAGCAAATGAGCGAAAGGCTTTCTTCCAATTGTGACCAGCTGTCTTCTTTTGTACACCCAGTGGATGTTCCTGATGCACGGATCTAGAAGAGACATGAGCAAAGTAGAAACAATGACATTTCGCTACTGTATGAATTCCCTCTCCCTTCACTTAATCCTGTTCTTACTGGGGCCTTGTGCTGAAAGCTGATAATTTTGATGGCCCCTGAATAAAGCCGGTGGCTTGAATTCCTGCCACCAGCCCCCGTATAATGAATTGGGCTAATGAATGCTAGTAAGTGGTAGGAATCTGTGACCAGCTGCATCAAGGCAGGTAATACAGCTCAGATTTAATTGGGAGCAGGTATTGGAAGGCTGTATTACTTTAATTGGTGAGGGGGTTTTATAAATGGAAGGGACAAAGTATAATGGACAAATTGTGCTGTACAATAGCACTTAAGCCGGGATTGTGTGCATTCGTTAATCTGTTGAGGAATGAGGCAATTCTAAACAATTTTCTCAGTGAAACCAACTCCAGAAAGCTTGTCCCTTTTGTTCTCCCTTGGGAAAATGCAAGATTGAAACAGAAAATACCTTTACCGAGGCAATCATTTGCCACGTGTGGAAAGCGGATACAGCTGTAAACTATGAAAGAGGGATCTTTGTAGTACAATAAAGGATGGAAAAAGAGATAAAGCTGGGGATAAGAGTGGGCCTGTCACTGCATCCAAAGAAGGAATAAAGTGATGACATTTACAGTGACAGATGAGACTGTAAAGAGAACTCAGGACAATTTAGAGAGGGAAATTTGATATTTAAAAGAAAGGGCTCTGATAATTAAAAGTAGCATTACATTAAACTGTTACGCATGTCATTAGTGACAGAAGGGAACTGGTGCCTTTTGAAAAGTTAATGATTCGCACAGACCTGCTCTTGAAACTTTGTCTGTAGTAAAGTTCACTTGAACACAGCATACTGTATGCAACACAGCATAAATTTTCTCTGTGTTTCATAGTGGGAAATAAGAAAGTTATATGATAATATGGAAGGTGTACTGTAAATACCATATGCCAATGTGTGTACAGTGTGGGTGTGTATGTGTAGAATCGTTGTACGCTGGAGGTCCAAGGTAGAGTTGAAAACCCAGCATATATAAATATTGTCAAAAATGCTCATTCTGTGGAATCCTTGGAAAAGGCAGGGTGTCTTTTTCTCAAGGCACAGGTTCACACGTTTTATTTTTGTCTTGTTTGTGTTTAACTAGATCTGTTCAACCTAGTGTGCCTATGGCAACAGAAGATAGCTTAAAGAATAACCTCTAAAGGTAGAGTGTATTTAAAGTGAAAGAACACAACACATGCAGCCAATTTATATGTCTGATGCAGCTGTAATGGGTTAAGAGACCTTTTATAACCTAGTTCTTCTGGCAGGGTTTTTTGCCCCAGTGTACTTTGTTACAGGTGGGAAAACAAGATGGATTGTATGTCCTTCAGTGTTCGTGTAGGCTGGGAAGTGGGAGGAGAAAAACAAAACAAAGCTGAAAATGAGTGTTGAATGGGCTTTCCCAGGATCCCCAGGTGGGTTTCATGTATTGCCTAATGCTGAAAATGAGACAGATTCAGCTTTCTGTACTGGTTGTAAAGGCTGAATTATCTTACTCTTACTATTGTTCATGACTTAAAGTCAATACAAAGCTGGAGCTTATTTCAGAAATTCTTTGTCAGTAAGAACTGTGTTCTTTTATATTTTTTCATTTTTATGGATAAGGATAGAATTTGGTCTTAAGCTCACAAAATATTTATAAATATGCATAAGATAAATTCTATATTAAAAATTATATGCAAGACCAATGTTATTAAATTCTAAAAATGAGCATGAAATTAATACTTATCCATTAGTGTGAAAGGACCATATTTTTTTTGCAGAAATCTGTGGTTAGCTCTGTGTGAACAAAGTTGTCCAGAAAGCAGGTAAGTTACATAATAAAATAGTCTATGACAGGAAAACAAAATACATACAGAACTACCTATGTGGTGAGGTATCATTCTTTAGCTCTCTAAATAAGATGCTTAAACAGTGATAGACACATAAGAATGCAGCTGGAAAATAACTTAGATTTTAAAATAAAACACTATTTATATTATATGGGCTGACTCCATTGAAATCCTAAAAAGGAGTACTAATCAATCACTGAAAGTGTCCTAAGATCAATTTTATATAATAATCATGTTTATCTGATATGGAGAAAATAAGGCAGTTTAAGGTCACCCTCTCCTCTGTCATATAATGTGTAATCCCACTAGTGTATGTCTCTACCTGATCATATGACATTAAAAGACACCCAGGGAAACTCACTTCACAGAGGAAACTTGACTTTCTTTCAAAAAAAAGCCTGTATTCCTGATCATAACAAATTAAAAACAGACTCAGAAAGTGCAATGACTTTAGTGGGCTGATTAAATGTTTCTAAGGAAGTTGGGACCACAGACTATGAAACCCCAGATTATCCTCTCTCTCTCTCTGAGGCTTAGATGAATATCTAAACACAAAGAAAAAAAAATCTTTTTCTTCTTTAGCCTGAAGAGAAATAGCCAACTTTCATTACAGTTTGGATAGCTTGCTTTCTCCGTCTGTGCATGTGTATATATATATTTAAATATGTGTTTGAAATTAAAAAAATGTTTTCAGAAGACAGTTCTGAAAATAGTAGCCCTGTCACAGAGTTTCATTATCTACATCTACTTGTGACTGCCATTAAATTCTTATTCTTCAGACCTAAAGAAACATCAAGGAAAACAAAAAACAACAGTTAATTTAGTTTGAGAAAGATCACTGTGCCTTGGCACTGAAGTCCTTTAGAATAGGAGCATGTGCTGTGTCCTACTTTTCCTAGTTAATGTGCATGAATTATGACTTTGAAAAGCCAGTTCTGTGGTCTTTGGAGTTAGAGTTCTCTCTGAAACTCTGCTGGGAGTGCAGAGCTGAGCAGCATCTCCAGCATTCAACAAAGCCACCACATTGTTTCAGTTTTGAAGCAGCTGCTCTGTACCATCTCAATGGCACCAGTACTAGCACCATGGCTATTACTCATCTGTGTTAGGTGAGGTTGGAGGAGAGGAACTAGCACTGACTGGTTGTCTGTTCTCTCACAAGACCCCCAAACAGGTCTCACCACACTGCTCTGTGGCCCATTGATGGAGCTCTTCTGTTTCTGGAGCACCTATGGTTTTCTGTGCAAAATGGCATCTAGGGTTTGTAACGTAAGCTTGCCTCTCCCAGAAAAAGGACATTAATTCATAGAATAAGTTTATTAAATATCTTCCATAAATAGTATTCTTCTTGAAAAATACTAGTTTTGGGATCCTCTGAAGGTGGGACTGAGAGGAGATTCTGCCAGTGGTAACAACATGTGGTCTGTATGTTGGAAGAACTTAAGGGTACAGTCCACTGTACGGTCCAGCTGAACACCTTCTGTGTACTGCTACCACTGTTTCTGGAAGTGCATGGTTCTGACCTTCTTGTCTGAGCGGCTACTCCTCAAAGGTCAGATTATTGTCTGGCCCTTCCACTGGTCAGCATGGCTAAGTGATTGAGTGTGTCACTTGTGAATGCTTGTTCAGCTCCAACATCTGCAGCTGGGGCAGCAGCCTCCATGCAATTCCCATCGTGTCTGGGTTGCGCAGGGGAAAAGCCACAGGAAAGCAACAACCTGTGCCCTTGTGAGGATATCAGCATCTCTGCTGACTGAGCCCAGCACAAAGACAGAAGTGAGTTCCCAAGCTGCCTCCTGATGTGACTCCCAGAGCCTGGGTCCCATCAGTGGTCTTCCCAAGGAAATACTGCACTGTACTAGCCCCTGGGTAGGAGTGTTTGATGATGGCCTGGTTTACCTCAAGTGACTCTATTTATAAAGAAATTAAAGAAAGCTCCAGGTGGTAGCAGTTGCAGAAAAGAGGATAAATGAAATCTGATAAGTAAATGGTAAAGGAGTCTGTTGAATGTAAATCAATCACTGAAATGTACATCCCAGATTTTTCTCATTGCTACATATATTTGAGATTTTGCTATATTCATTTTGCATCAGGAAATTCTTAAGATAAATCAATACTGTTTGTACCCCTACATATATAGGATTAAAACAGTGGGGTGGTCTTGAGGTAATGTACATTAGTTTATTCCTCTCTTTTTTGAGAAGTGACTTCCGCAGCTTATTTGGATTGCTTCTCTCCTGATTTCATTATTTCAAAATAAAACATAAAGTAAATTCAACATTCTAGAAGAAAAAGAGAAAGACAGAGAGAGAAAGATAGAAAGAAAGAACAAGCTTTGCTTTCAGAAAATTAGTTTACTCTGCCTATGGAAATATGTTGAGACCATTCTACTAGATCCAGTGCAAGGATGTAAAAACTGATATAGTCAGAAAATGTTATGTTCTGTGCAACTAAAAAATGGAAAGAAAGACAAAGGAGAATTCTTTGAGAAGTACTGTTTTGTCAAAGTAGACAGTGAAACACAACTAGAGAGAAAAAATAATAAAGGAAAACCTTTACTTCTGCTCCAACAAGGGCAAAACTGAAGAAACTCTGGAGAGGTCCAAGGAGTTGTGCATAATATGCTTGGATTTTGTAAGGACCCAGTCAAAACTTCAACAATTATAAATTTTGTTCAGTTTCAGTGTCTTTACTGGAATTTGGAATTGTGGTTTCACTGCTAATAGACATGTTGGGCCTCCACAAACTTTGTTGGAGCTACAAAAGCAGTAATGAATGTGGAAAGAAGGATTAAATATGCCTGAGTATGCCTGTGTACTTTTCAGTTTAAACTGGGGAAGGCTCTGTTTGCATGAATTAAAGCCTATGGATATTTTGGCAAACTTATTGAGAACAGTTTATCTGTCAGTACTACAAGAAAGAGTCTAAACAATTTACTTTCTTAAGAAAGTCAATTCTAGGTCTTCCTTCTTTTCATTTTAGTATTTATCTTACAACTTTATCTTCCACTTAGGCTTAAAAATAACTTTAGAGTACAAAAGTACAGCTGATAATACTGATAAAATACAAAAAAACTTAAAATCCCAAAGCAGTTTAGATGAGGTTTGGATTTTGAAATTATGTTTCTTTTTCTGTTATCTCTATTAATTAGTTCAGTCTCTCTTTTTTCTCACTCATTCACCTCCTTCCCAGAAAGAGAGGCATTCCAGACATAATACCCCACAAAGAAACTCTGTAGGCTTGTTCTTCCCACTTGTATCTTTGACCTAAGAAGAGGAAAAGCAAAAACTACTTGAGAACCAAGTCAGAGAGTTTTGGAAACCTCTGGAGCCAAAAACTGCTGTGGGTGTTTTGATTGTGCAACCTGTCTTTGAAACAGCAGCTATTGCCATGTGAAAGTTAATAAATCACAAAAATGTTGTCAACTCTGCTTTCAAAAATATAGGTGATGTTTTCTTAAAACCACTGTAAAAGGTTTTTTCCCCTATATGTGCTGGTCTAAGTTCCTTCCCCTCCTAGAAGAAAATTGTTATTGTGATTTTAAATTCAGTATCCAGTTACAGTAGGAGCACGTTTTTTCACTTTTTGGCAAGAATAATTCAAATCAGTTCCTGGCTGAGCTTTCTCAGTCATTGTTGATTTTTTTCTTTAGAAGAATATTTTGTTTGCTCACTGCTTATGATTAATTTTGAAGCTAAGAGAATGATGCCTGCCTGGAAAAATAAAAAATTCAAAATTACATAAAGATGCAATCCATGTCAGCCATCTCCAATTTTCAAAATGGCTTTTTTGTAAAATGATTGTGAGTGGATCCCTCTTGACATGAAACACAGTATCTGAAAGTCCTGAGCATGAACTGTCATAACTGTCTGACCATTTTAATAAGCTAATCACAATTTTAACTATAACATTTTTGCTGTTTTTCTTCTGGTTTTTTCTTCTAGTTTCTTGTAGTTGGGGTAAAAATGTTATGTCTCTTCATGGACTCTTATTAGTAGCAGATAATCCTTCTTATTGACTTAGGCGGACAGAAAAGACTAGTATCAAACTATTCCATAGGGGTTACTTAAATTTTAGTAGGCATGGAGATGGTCTGGGTTTTTTGCTGTGCTTTGGTATTCTGGAAACATAATTTACTGTGGGTATTCAACAATAAAAAATATGCTTCTTCAGACAAAGACATTGGTCTTGCATCAGGATCCTCCAGTCTTTTATGTGGCCAGCAAACATTCCTATCAGGGGGGACACTCATCTCTCCTCTTGGTGCTGAACCACATCAGAAAAGGATGTCTACTTGGGCAGAGAGACAAGCTCATGCTTGCTTCCATTTTTTCTCATTTTCTTTTTGGTTTTTCTTTCTCTCTCCCCAGGTTTCATTTAGATGTATTTTAAATGTGAAAGTTTTCCTGTTCAAAATCTTTCATGCTGTTTGAGCACGTACAGCTGGTTGTATTGGAGCTTGCCTTACAGTTAGTGGGCAGCTGCTGATGTTTAGCACCAAGCATCAGCTTGTTTCATCCAGCCTTCGATACCTAATGCTTCACTCTGCTGGAAAGCACAGTGCTCTGTACTCCAGTGCTCTATAGTTACATATTTATCTTCCACATTTCTTAAGGCAGAACTCACTGATGTGTTTCTCTGATGTGCTCATAATTCAAATGCCATGTTTGCTGTCAACAAGTCATCTGATTCAAGAACCTTTGACATTTTTTTTTTTTATTTTTTTTTTAAGAGGAAGATGAGGAGTAGCAACCTTCACATCTTAAAAATATTATGCCTCTAGGGGACCGGTCATTATCCTGCAGTAGGTATTTCAAGTTAGCAAATCAATGGAGAAGATCAGGGATGAAGATGAAAGACCCAGCTAGTCTTGACCCTTGCCACTTCTATTTTTTTAAGTCTCCTTCAGTGCTGATCATGCAAAGAGTTGAGCTTAGGCTTATTTTACCACCAGCCAAGGTGGGGAAAACTCATCCTTCTTTTGAACTTATCCTTCTTTTCTCCAAAGGCTTTTTGAAACAGCCTCAGGTTTAGGGTTAATGTTTTGTCTTTCTGTTGCTCAGGACTATATTCTTTGCCTAAGGAATTTGTAAGAATATTCCTTTCTTCTCATGTTGTAATGACCATCATGTCATGACAGTAATGATGACAATCATGACAGACGATCTGGTTTTACAACCCTAGAACTAGGAATCTGAGTGCAGGGATGTCATCATAGAAGCTTTTGTTCTGAAACAGGGCTAAGTATGATAAATGAATAGTTTACTTTGTGGATTGCCAGAGATTGTTCCTTTAATGCAGAAATATATTCTGCTTTAGTGTGAACCCTGGAGTGTTAAAGTGTGTCAGGTATTAGGAAGTGGAAGGCTTCTCCATATGGACGTGGACAAAGTTATTAACTCTGTTGCTCTGCAGAGCAAATTTTAGAAGTGTTACAAGTCATTTTGTAATGGATGAAGGCTACCTGCTATTTTGCTTCTGTTAGTCAACCTTATTTCCATTGTATATATACACCAGCAAATCAGCAGCATTTTGAGTGAGCTAAGAGCCAACTAAAATGTAATCTCTGTCTTTTAAAGAGATTACTATACATTAATCTCACTGTGACACTCTGAAAAAAATGTTTTAATGACAGCAAGATCCCAAAATAAGGTTTATGAAAAGTTCAGGAACTGAAAAGTTCAGATAACAGTCTCTTAAAGAAAGCGGGAGATTCTAGTACCTCACTTGAAACTGCTTAAATTTGCATTTTAAAAGTATCCAACACTTCCTTGAAAATATAATGTCTTTCAAAGTATGTCGTGTAAGCCTCCTCCTCTGAAGTTGTAGGTTAGAGAGGTTGTAGGCTTTTATGTTGTAATATTTCACGTTATTTTAGTCATCAAAAATGCAGAATTCTCATGTGAATAACATGGGTAAAGAGTATCCCTGCTTTCCAAGCTTAGTCCTCAATTGTGGTTGAACATGGAACTCCCTTTTGATATTATGAAGGAAAACACTTAATTTTTTCCACAATTAATTCCTCTGAAGAAGGAAGCTTTTCCCCATAATTAGTTCATTCCCTCTACACGTTTTCTCAGCAGTGGCCAACTCCTACTAGTGCAGTATTTAGACTTATTCTTGATCATGTAAATTTTGGCATATGCTTTAACATAACCAGTGGAGCATTAAGCCCCCAAAGTGCATTAGTCACAGTTTTAGATTAATCCTCAGATTAAAACTCAAATGAGGTTTTAGTAATCTCTTAGATTCCAGCTTCTTCATAGTCTGTAAAGATCTTAATTTATGAAATGTTCACCACTCTCCAGCTTGCTCCTCAACAGATGTTACTTGATCTTTCTTTGTGTCAAAACTGTGCCTTGATTCATCTGTTTTTAGTGTGACAGAATGGGAGGACCATGGGGGAAAGGTCACTGAAGACTTGTGAGTTTCCAATCTAGGCACATTTTCTCTGTCACCAAAATGCTGCCTTATATTCTTTGAAAATTATTAGAAAATATTTTCTCTGTAAAATTAAAAACTCATAACACATATTTTTGCATTACACACAAAAATGTTCCTTCAGTGTCATAGGAGCTGCAGAATTTAAGTTCTGAAGGAAAGAAATAGCTGGTTTTAATTAAGAAATTAATTGGCATTAGTTTTACCTCAAACCCAACAGTCTTGAAAAATTACATTTTAACTGCTTCAGTTTCAGAGATGACCATGGCACTTTACTTATTCCCAAGTTTGGTGAGCTCTGCCTGGGAGTCCATTCTGCTGCAGTCGCTTGTTTTAGATGTCTGAGTAATATATTGATGGCCCCTATTTGATAGAACCAAATTCCAAACATGTTTGATCTTCTGTTAGCATGTGAGGATTGATTATAGACCTTTAAATGTTCAACTAGCTCCTCATGCTATTGTCAAGATAGTTTGGGGGTTTTAAACTGAAGTTACTGAAATGTGAGTCAATGCCCTTTATTGTTGATACTGGAATACTATATCTGACAAATATCATAAAAAGAAATCAAAGCAAAATTTGGTCTGTTCTGGGTATTCTGAAAGGCCATTTCTTTACATTTGTTTCTTTTCATGTACTTCCCAGCAGAGATATGCATAGCTACTTATATTCATATTTCTGTGGTCTTTTTTTTTTTTTTTTTGTTAACCCAAAGTTTATGTGTTGTATTTATTCAACTTGATAATCTTTGGTTCTTAGTGGGATTGCATGAAAAAACACACTAACAACCCTTTCTCACGTTTGAGCACTGTGAGTAACAACTCGCAGTTGGTACTGTGAAGATAGAAGATCTCCTGATGAAAGTGTCTCATTGTCATCTCTGAAATGTAGTTACAGCAGCAGAGAATGTGGAGGCAGTATTGTCTCATTGAAGAATAAAACCAGCTAGATCACTGTTTTTGTCCATGGTTTTATACCTAAATAAAACCCTTACTACTACTTCCACACCTTTGTTCCTTCACACACGAGGCTGAAATAGGCCATGTTTGTTTCAGTGGTTTTTTGTGGGTTTTTTTTTTTTTTTTACTTTTCCAGGGTTTCTTTCTTTAGTGCTCATGCTCAGCACACATAATCTTTTACAATTGGAAGTTTGCTGATTCCTTTTTGTAACTTCCTGTTGGTTCCCATGAACTTCATGGACAAAGACTTTTACTAATAATGTCATACAAACTTCATCTTCAGCTGACGGGAGGGTTTTAAAAATTAAAAATTAGGAGCAGAAACAATTATGCTAATAAAGCATATTTACTTTTAGATACGATAAGTGCTTTATGATCTGGGAACAGTAAGATTTTATCATTGAGGCTGTATTGTTGAGCACAGCACTATTACTAGTTAGGAGGTGAAATTGATCTGGAAAAAAATAGTTTGCATTATCAGTTACTTCTCTGTCAACCTTCTAACTCTCTTGATCAAGAAATTAAGTCCTTGGAAAATGAATGTACAAAACAAATGTATGTTGTACAGCAAGATGTTCTTTAATTTACTTCCTTTTGTTTAAAAGTGATGTCTGTTTAGCACATTGGTTTAGATATGATTTAAAGCAGTTGACATGACAGATTGAAAACTTAAAATGTAGCATGAATAATACACAGTAAATTTATGTTGGGATGTTTTTATTCACTAGGGAGCCCTGAATAAGTTAGCAGCACTTGCAGCCACAACTTGTATACAGGGGAATAATTTGTATTTATTCCTTTTTTCATGGAGCTAACTTATGTATATGTGTGTCTGTGTGTGTGTATATATATACACAGACACATATATGTATGTACATGTTTGTGTGTGTGCAGACATGCATAATATATGAGTATATGTATATACATATAGCCAGCTGGGATTCACACACACACACAATCCATGCAGTTTATTAACAGTTAGCATATCATCTCTAAATGGAGCTTACTGCAATTTGAGATGTGCCCTGCTAGGAGCTAATGAGCAAACTCCTGCCTAATATTGACAATTAATCAGGCATAAAAGCATCTAGGATCAGGACCCATTGCCAAGCATAGAAGACTCATACAGACTTCAATGAAACATGATATGTGAACAAATTTGTCTAATTGTATATCAGTCCTACGAAAAAATTCCCACCAAAACACTTAATTATCCACAATACAGAAGCAGTGCATCTATCTCAGAATGTTACTGGCTTTTTGGTTTGTTGTAAGCCATTTACCGTAACTAATAAATTGAAGGAAGTATCATTATGTTTTCTTGCTAGTGTTCCTATTTTAATTGGCCTTGTATACTTGAGCCAATATCTGTGCATTGACTAGAGTAACTGAGTAATGATTGCACAATAAAAAGTGATCACTATTGGCTGAATACTTTTCTTCCGTTGATGTGGGAAGATTTGCTCTCAAACTGATAAAATTCATCTCAAAAGTAAAAAAAAAATCCCCCAAGCTAACAAAGACTGCAGTAAAAGATTCAACCTTACAGTTTTTAATAAAAGAATAAAAACATTATTGCTATTATGGAAAACATGTATTTGTTCAGGTTCTGTGAGCTTAATTCTGCTAAAATATCTGCTATACAACTTTTTTCTTCTAGAATAGAAGCTGTGTACCACTTTCTAGTTTAAAATCATAGTACAGGCTTTTTTTTTTTTAGCAACATCAATAGAAACCCTGTTATGACACACAACAGAAAACCACTTGAAGTATTGCTGTTACTCACTACAGAAGAATGATTTGTGCAAAGATAAGATGCTTTGGCCTTGAGACACACACGAGTAAATTGGGTAGTTTTCCTAAGAAGCATTCTTGTTGAACTGTTTTCCTTTTCCATTTCAGTTGACAATATGGATCTGTAGTATATTGTTGGATCTGCTGTGTGATAACACAACAAAGCCTGTGTTCTGCTCTCAGCAGTGCTATTTATACCTTGTAACATTTTTCAAAGTACTGCTTTAGTGTTCTTCCACGGTTCAAAAAAAGAAAAAACCGCCCAACCAAAACAACACAAGATAACCTGCCCCTAAAACAGATAAATAAATAAATAAAAACAACCATAAGTCAGATTCAAGCCTGGATATTTCCCTGGTAGCGAAGCTCCTTTTTCAGCTGGTTTACATGGGAAGAGCTGCTTCTTGCAAATGATGTAATATGAGCCAGAGTCCACCCTTTACAACTGGAGATGGCAAGAGCTGCTCAGATCTTTTTCTTAAGCCTATTGCTTTGAATGGAGAGCAAGGACTGTCTCTGGAATTGGGCTGAGGGTTGATGAGTAGTTGTCATCCAAAAATCTCCACACCAGTGAGGGCACAAACAGCAGTCTCAAGTGGAAGGCAAGAGCAGTGAAGGAAGCAGGCTGAGCATCTCCTAATTTTTATTTGAAGATGGTTGATAGTAAGAAAGCTCAGTATGACCGCTGAGCTTTCATATTGAAGTGTATCTTCATGTGGTCTCTGGGAGAGACCCTTCTGTCCTGGATGCCAATCAGCTGTGATCAGCCAGAAGCTGAAGTGATACTTACTCATTGCTGGAAATCAGGGAAAGAAGCAGGAGATTTATGCTAGGCAACAGCACAAGGCTTAAGTCATCCTTAGGCAGCAAAGAGAAGTGAAAAAAAAAGACTGCTTAAAAATTTATTACTGATATATTTTGGAATATGTGGGTCACAAAAACCAAAACAAGACTAAGCATGACTTATATTCAGAATTTAAATCTTCCTGGTCAGCACTGAACTGTTTGGCAATAGCTAGCTTTTAATTTTGAACATTTTGTCTGAGTGTATGATGTATTTGTGCCTCACCTAAAAATAAAAAAATTATGGACACTTGTAAAATGATGAATTTCTATTGAAGTTACAGTACATAGTAAGATTACAAATCAAGAAAAGATATATCCAATAACTTCTGTTGGGGAGTGAGTGTGTGCGTGTGTTCATTATTATTATTACTATTACTATTATTATTATTTCCTGTTTTTCTAATAAGCAAGGGCAAGAAGAGAAAGAAAAAAAAAATGAGGAAGAAAGAGAATGCAACCCTTCATTAATTGACTGCTGCTTCCTTTAGCATCCCAATATCCTGATAAAATGGATGGATAGCCTCTGTGGCTTCAATATAGATAACGTGCTTTTTGCAGCAAGAATTAATTTTTTTTGAATGAGTGAAGGAAAAAAATTCATATGAAGGACATTATATTCTTGGGTACAAACTTCGAAAGATGGGTTATCTTTCTATTAAGGACATCTCTCATTTTCTATAGATAGATAATTTCCTCTCTTTTTGAAACAATATTTGTCTTGGCTAATCACAATAAAAGGGAAATATATTAACAGCTGTACTGTCATAGATCTCCTTTTCTCTTAATTCATAGTAAATCAGCAGTTTCATGGATAATTTGCTACACCCAAAGCATGCAGGCATGGAAATACAGCCATCACAGAAAATTTTCTGCTGTAAGGAACAGGAAGGAAAATTCTGCTAAAATCAGATATAGCACCTTTATGCTTCTCATTTTTCTTTCTATCTTTTCTAAATAGAGTCTTTAGAACTCATGGTATCTCTCAAAACAGTAATCATTATTTCTTTCTCACCAGTAAAAGTCTTCCTTCACCAAACTCACAGTCTTACTATTAAGAGTAAAGACAAAACTATGCTAGGTTTAGCATTCTAGGCCAGCTCTCTAAGGGAGGAGGTTGCTGAAACTTTTATCTCTCCTTTATTCCTCCAGCAGCTCATGTTACTCTGCTGTAATTTTTTGGCATGGTCACAGGACCACACTAACTTGAAAAGGAGCAACTATCTTTGCCCAGCTCTAGGTTGTTCAATTTTTTCTACATGCTCACCCTCTTACCCATTTGGAGTATCCGAATGAAAAATATTGAAAGCAGTTCTATAACACAACATTGCAATTGAAAAAGAAAATACCTGTAACAATATATGTTTGTATATATACATATAGGTGCATATACATATATAAACATAGATGTATAATAATAAATACATATATATTTATAAAATACATATAAATGCATATAGCAAGTTGAAAATTCAAGACAGCATAGAATGGTTCTGTTATTTTTGGCTGTTTATTTTTAATATGCTAATATATAAACATTTTAAAATGTTTTATGCAGTTCCTTGACTGTTGACTCTTCACCCTGGTTCCTGATCTGGGACAGAGCTCTGATGTGAGAGGACAGTCACATCACTGCAGACTGTGAAGAAGCAGGTGACATCAAGGTGAGGAGCAGCTCATCTTCCTCAGTGTTTGGGAGCTGTCTGATGTTCCTGGGAGTACAGTCTTCAATGCAAAATATAGCTTGAAGAGCTAAAAATATTTAGCAATTGAAAGCAAACTTTTGATAACCATTTTGGGATTTGGGTTTTTTTACTTTTCTGTTGAAAAATTAATAGAAGAAAAAAAATCAAGGGAGGAATTCCTATGTCAGAAGTGTTTATGTTTCAAAATATACTTGCCAGCTGGTGTGAGCCTGAGCTGTTTTTGAGCCTTGTCTCCAGGCTCAAAAATTCAATTGTCTTGAAGACTGATGTAGACACATGAGGCGTGGAGACAGAGAACTGCAGTGCCTACCTGCACCAGCCAGCAGGGTTGGGATACCTATAAACAGGGCAACTGTTGAGTTACCTAGTGCATTATGCTTTTTTGCCTGTATTCACTGGTGGCACTCAGCTTTAATTTTCTTTTTAGTTCCTAATTTTCCTTTTTAGTTCTTCTTCAAATCATTAGCATTTAGAATTGAAGACATGCACATGCTGCTTTTACCATCTAATAATGGTTAGTCAGTATAAGGTACAACTGTTCCTGCTAATTTTCTCTTGAAAAGCAACAGAAGCAGTGTCTGGTCAGGACACCCACTGACCCATCCAGCCTCTTTTCAAGGCAACATAAGAATAAGCCATGAAGGTAATGCATAGGTGAAGTGACAAATTTTTGAGATAGCTACAATTTGATACATACAAAAGTTCTTGGACTCTGAAAGGAAAAATAATTCCCCTCCAGACTAGTGAGCTTCTTTGGAGAAGCCACTGTAGTAGAATACTTTTATCCAAGCAAGACAATGTGTCTCTTTCTCCAGAAAGCCTTAAAGTAGAATCCTAACTGAGAGATTGTAATAAAAATGTAGCTAGTCATGGGATTGGAGGCAAAGTTCTTTCCTGAGTTTCAATCTCATTAAAAGGGAGAAAAAATAAAGCTTTGGTAAGACTGAATAACTTTCAAGGTGGAAGGGGGATTTAGAACCAAACCTTGTTCCTTCTTTTCCTTTCAGTTTGGTCTGTAGCACATGGTCTTCAGTTGAACTATGTGTGTTTACTGTGTTATATATATATTGTGTACTGTTTTATTTTTTCCAATTTCTTTTTATCTATTGTACCTTTATTACAACATGATAATGTTCACAGCCATAGAGGAATTAGTTAAATTGCAGACATGGTTTAAAAGCACTGAAATTTTTTCAGAAGCATTTATGAAGTTCCTCCGTTACAGAAGTTCAGAAGACTGATAAAAAGATGGTGGTACTGTTTGTACAAATATTCAAAATTTTAATAGTCAAAAGTACAGAATAGGAAGGGAGAGGTAGACTGTGAGAAGACAGCATTAAACTGGGCTTCAGTTCCTGAAACATGCTATGAAATACAAGTCATGAAAAGTTTGTAAAGGGGCAGTATAGCTTTTTAAAATAAAACTTCATAGTAACACTGTCACAATTAAAATAAAATGTAAATTTCATGTTTATGTGCCTTAGAGGAAAATACTAAAACAGAAGTTAATAAGAGAAACAATTTATATTAGCATTCATTGCAGTGAAATATCATTTTTTGTTCCTAACTTAGAATTATCAAGGAGTGTATTACAAGTCTGAGGAACATCATTTTTCATTACATAGCTGCCTTTTCATATGATAAACAACTTCTTAAAAATTTATATAAGTTATGCTTGTAAATATCCTTTAAATAACCTTCAAGCATTTCTTCCATATATTGAAGATAAAGGAGAAACTTGATTTTGATATTTTCCTGATTTTAAATGACATACAGAAAAATTTATATATATTTCATGGTTTAAACATGGATAAGCTTTACATTTTCTTTTAATGAGGACATTAGAAGCAAAAATGACATGTGTTGAGCAATGTTGCTGCCACAGAAGTAGAGAAGAGAAAGAGTACAAAATTTAAGATTTCTGTCAGTGATAACTTGATTATTTTAGTGATTTGGATATAAACATTACTAATTTGAAGTGTAGCAGAGCAGCAGCTGAAGGCAGGAGGATGCTGCCTTGGCCCTGAGTGGGCTATCGGAACCACTGCTCCAAGCTGACTTTCAGTGCACCCACTTCTATATGCAAGAAAACCCAGGTGAACTTCAGCTTCCCACCCACCTGAATCTTTGCACCACTGGAAATGGATGATTGACAGAAAAAAAAATGTCATCGAGAAGCAGGGCAAAGAGGGGAAAGGGCTGAAATAAGAAAAGACCTGTTCAGCAAGGTGTTCCTTACCCACCAAACCCAGATGCATTGCATGCAACAGCATAAACATGAACCGAAATTTTTGGAATATTTATTGGAAAGGCTATTTAATGTTGTTTTTTTCTTTTAACTTTCTTTAGAAATTTGTCGTTGTCTAGAGCTAATTCCACTTCAAATTATGTGATTTCAACTTGAATTGAAGAAGTGATCCAAAGTTATTTATTAATAGTGGAAGGGTCAGTTGATATATTTGTAGCTCACCCCATTGTAACAGAAGGTATATTTAAATCATTCTTTATGAAAAGACAGGGAAAGCAAACAGAATTTTTAAATAAAATTTCTTTAAGTCAAAATAGAACCTCCCTCAACTTATCATTTTATGAAACATCTGTCCATGTCCTTATTTTTTTTTTTTGTCAATGTAGATTATGCATTTAAAGTTTCTGGGTTCAATTGTTCAACAAGTTCTAGAGAACAACTGAGAGGAGATTGGAGGGAGTATATTTTCTCTCCCTAAAATTACCCAGTCAAAGATGGCTGCAACAAACTTCTTTGCCCCTCTTTAGAAACAAAAATCACCTTTGGGCAAAGAAAAAGAATCTAAAATTCCAGACCCCGAGGAACTGATTGAGAAAACTCATAAGTAGTGAAATAGGTGGAAAAACCAACATTTCCCAAGTCTTCCAGAAGTAGTGAAAAAAAAAATTCTGTGTGTATCTAAAAAAAATCTTGCAAAAACATATCCAAATAATCATGTCAAATATAATTTCTCATTAGCCTTATATAGGTAAAAATGTTTAGCAACACTAAACAATAAGGTATTCAAAATATAGAACATCTAGTTTAATGCAGATTAATTTTTAACAAGAATTCCTATGCAGTAGGCAGATAGTTCCCACATTCCATTGTGATTGACAAGCCTGACATATGGAATAGTTCACAAATTCCCAGGTGACTGACAGATGGAGAATAGAAAGGCGGATAAAGTTGCCTAGAGAGCTGAGGACGATTTCATATTCAGCGGTTTTGATCAAAAGGATTCCAGATCTCACACTAAATTTAGCACCGCTGGCAATTAGTGCATGATTTATTCAGTCCTTTCATTTGCTGGTTGACAAATGGAAAACAAGCACAAAATTAAAAATAAGTTTATTTCCAGCATTTCGGATATTTAAAATGTGTGTGTCTTTGTTTGCACATAAATTAACATGAGATGAATTTATAGTGAGATTAAATCTGAAATGGAGATGCAAGCAATAAATAAGAGCTTTTTTATGTATCTTTCAGGCAGAACAGGTGTTTGAATTAAGAAATACTAATATGTTTAGCAGCATGACTCCACCTTTAGCATTAGGGAGTTGATGTTTCCCTAAATTTAGAATAATCTTTCCACAATTTAAGATTCTTTCATAAGCTTCCAGCATAGGTGACCATCTGTAAGTCAATACTAATGTTTTGTAGACCAATAATAATAAGGAAAAGCTATCCTCATGCTTTTTGAGCACAATTGAAGAACTGCATTTTTCCTTCTGATGTGTCTGTATAATTCTTACAAGTGGCAGTTAAACACAAACATAGAGCAAGGGAGTCTTCCCACGAGTGGAAAACGTCATTATTTATGAAAAATAGAAAGGAAACTCTTCAGATTTGCTAGCAAAACTTGTTGAAACTAGAATCAAATTTCTCATCCATTCTACTCGCTTTGGAGGGAAGAGTCATTTCCTCCAAAACAATGAATTCATGTGAGCCTTTTGGATGGAATATGGCAATATCTCATCCAAAAATGGGGAGTATAGCATGGTATTCCATTCCTGGGGGAACCTGTGATCTGGAAAATTTCAGGTGTGTGCTTTCAATGGAGAAAACAATCTATAAAGAATGATAAGAAATGCTCATTTCTAAATCTAACCCTGAATTTAGTAAGGTTGTGCTTATCTTATGAGGGATAATGCAGGCAACATAAAATTCTGGGTACATATTTTAAAACCCCAATTACCATTCTAAATGGCTTGTGGAAAATACCATAATTTGTAGCCTGTAAGGCTGTAAGGCTGTAAGTCTACAAAAGGTTCTTTTGTGCAACAAATAGAGAGATGTTAAGCTAATTTGAATTAAAAAAAAAGAAAAAAAAAAAAAAGCCCAAACAGAAAGTTGCTACTCTTAGTGAAAAGGTGAAAACTACTGATGGTAAATGTTTTAAATCCTGAGACTTAGATAACTGAGAATAAAACCTGTGTATCATAATTTAAAATAATTTTCTAACAACTTGTGCTATTAATTTACCTTTTTTTTCTGGCTTCAGAAACTTGGAAATAGAAGCAGATAGCAGTGCAATGTAACTCTGTAGCTACACCTATCTCCTAAGACAGAAATATGTTTCCAAAGTTTCTCTGAAAACTCAGCTCAATGCTTTGAAGTCATTGAGCTAGCATGGTGCTAGCATAGCCCAGCCTGAGGAGCACAGCACACTTTGTGCTTCTCTGCACTCTCCCATCTTCACAAGAACCTGTGGTTTATTATCATTTTCTCCTCCTCTGGATATCTCTTCCTTGCTCTCAGCAGCAACCCAAAGAAATTCTCAGGCAAACAGCCTCAGAGCAGACTTTTTTCCTTTTACAGAATTCCCTCTCCACTCCCCTCAAGCACTAAACCAAAATAAAATCATTGTCTCTCCATAAATGTGATTCCCCTCAGACTTTTTTTGCACCTCTGAAACACAATAACTGTCTCCCAGCTCCTCCCCTTCCTCTATACTTATTTTCACATTTAAGAAGGAAAAAAACCCACAAACAAAAAATAACCTCAAAAAATAAAAACAAAACAAAACAACAACAACAAAGAACAAACCAGTAAGTGTTGCGTTCACAGTACCTATAGTACCTAGTGTGGTCTGGAAAGCAACAATTGAGTGAATGTGTAGAATGTCCATATTTGTTGGAATGAAGGAGAGCATCTCATGGAGAAAATACATATAGTAGATTGTCCCTAGCAAATCTGGGACAATAGACTTTTTGTCTGCTCATTTAAGTTACAGTATTTTCTCCATCTACTCCAGATCCTTAAAGATGTACATTTGATTCACTGAATCATTGGGATTTACACATAGCTAAAATTCACTTGGTCCAAAACAGTTTTCCTTTAGGGGCAAGAGAGAAGGCAGCAGGAATGAAAAGGGAAACACCATGCGCTCACTAAACCCTTCTTATAGGCTAAGAGCCTGGAATATCTGCTCCACTTGGGAAAGGTAGAGAGCAGAGCTGTATCATTGTTCTTTTCTCTATTGCATCTAAGCAGCAAATGTCAGCATCTTCCAAAAAAACCACAGTCTGCTTTCATGGGCACAACCATGGAGCCGCCATTATGCAAGAGACTCTTACTGAATGGTAAATCTATCACTATTTTCCAAGATGTGCCTGTTTTGCTCTTTTCAGTTTTTCTTCATGTCCCTCTTAGTTTTTTTCTCTCTTTCTGACAGACAGGAAGGCAGCGCTTACTGGTTTCTGCTAAGGCAACATCTCCTTTTACTACACAGCTACACAGACTAAAGACATGCATTTGAAATGTAATGTGAAATTCTGTAAATCAAATTATTCCAGGCAGCTTGGATCCATTCCAGACACTGGATTTTTTACGCTTCTGTCCTGTGGTTACCAGTGCTTCAACGTCCTTGATTATCCTGTGATGACTATTGTTGCTAGATTTGTGCTAATATGCTAGGAAGATAATTTTGCTGAACTGGAAGTGGAGTGGATCCGACTTTCATCCCTTCTTTCTTGTCACCATCACTATGAGTCACCTCAGAGATATTAAGGAGTTCCCAATGTACACATTACAGTTTGTTGTCTTTGTATGTGTTCTTATTAACCAGATTTTAAATCCTTGAGTTAAAGATCTGCCTTGTTCACCTCTTGTTGGTGAGGCCCTGCACCTAATGAGGGCATGATCACACCAGAGCTGCCTGTGAAGTAATAGAAGAATCAGAGAGGCAAAGAATTTGTCTTCTTGTGAGTTGCTTTCCCTGCACTTGAGTGAATACCAATAACCAATACTTCCGTTTTTTCCTGTGTAGTTCAGATAGTTCATTTGGTGAGTCGTTTACTACATTGGCAGTTTTCACATGGTATTGTTTCTTTGCCATGACTACATGACTAAACTTTTAAATAAGATACTAGGAGAGTAATGAAGAGAGTGAATTCACTGGTAGCAAAAAAATCAGATTTGAGACACATCTTCATGAATCTGTCTTTCATTATTGACCAGCTGGAGTTTATATCCATCACTATTTTAGCCTCTGCTGATTTTTCATTTCATCATAATGTTTTGGTTAAATTCAATAATCCTTTTTCTGGGCCGGATTCTGCTTTCAATTATGTTAGTGTAAATCTAGAAGAACCTCACTGAAGGACAGTATAGTTATTTTTATTTATTCCAGGGTAACACAAAATGGAGATTGTCTGCTCTACATGTGCTGCTAGGTCCCTATATTAATCCTTAAAATCTCTTTATTTGTTTACAGACACAGCATTTTTCCCCAAAAGCCTTTATCACTCGCTCCGTGTGTGTTGTAAGGAAGAAGTGTTCTTCCCTGATATTTTTTACTTAGCCCTTTTATTTTTCTCTCCAGACACTATATTATGTGTTTAACTACTTAATATTATTTCCTCCCTGTCCACCCATCTGTTTATTTTAGTTGCTTCTTCCTCTTGGCTGGCTTCTGTATAGACTCTCCCCATATGCCTGCTAGGAATGTGAATGAATATGATTAACAAGCACTGAAATGCACAAATAAGATCTTACTTGAAACTCTGTCTCAGGATCTGCGTATGGTGGATGTTTCAGATCCTGTCTGCTTCTCAGCACATTAAATATCCTGAACATAGGTGCGCAGACAAGAGCGAGTGCCCACGGTGAGACGGTGTTTCCTTGCAACTGGTGAGTGAGTCTTGTGAAGCGATCCTTTCTGCCTAATAACCCTCTTCGTGCACTGTAGCAACAGTGGCTAACAGCTCTACAGAGAAGCATGTGCTGTGCATTTGCATCTGTGTAGCAGATACGCTGAGAGGAGTCCTGCCAAAGCCTCTGGAAGTGTCACATCTTACATGGGTGTTGCAACTTCCTCTGCCTCTGCACAAGCCCTACCGCTGTTGAATTCTTTCAGAGTTCTGCTAGCTTTTACACATATAATTTAATCCAGTGTTACTTCTCTGCATGAAAGTACCCTGTGGAGTTCTGCTTACTGAGGGCTTCCTGTTGTATCAGAGGTTGCAGCAACATGCCAGAGACCTTAGAGTCATTGTGACGAAGCAACAGGTTGAGAGAGAGCTGAGAAATTAGGACTGTGGGAAAAAAGATGGCAAAGATGAAGCCTACCAAAGCTTAGCATAATGAGTTCTGTGACTGGGAATAGCTGTCAGCTCAGCAAGTTATGCAAAATAGACACTGTACCTTGCTTTCTGGATGCCCTCGCTGGATCATCTTAAGGCTGATTTTCTGAATTATTTAGCTGTATTTAGTAGATCTTTCTCCTGTGGACAATCACAAAAAAAAACACACAACCTATCCCAAAAAGAAAGTTTTCTGCCAGGTAAGGGGAGCTTCAGATCCCAAGCCAGCTCCCTTGTTTCAGCATTAATACTCAGTCAGCAGTTGCTGTTACTTGTGATTTTTCTGTCCCAGGAAATGGCAGTACTTGTCTTTCGTCTATTTTGAACTTATAGCTGGACAAACGTGTATAGACCAAATAGAAACAATATGTATTTATTTTTCAGTTTGGCCAGGAATTTGAAAAGGATTCATTTTCAATTGACCTGAAAAATCTGTTTGTAGAAGCGATGCCATAAGTGGTCAATTCTTTGATTGCTCTGGATAATACTGGAAAACCCTTGCTACAAATAATTTTCAGTGATTATTAATTTATATTTTCACAGTAAATATATTTGGTTATGATTGCATCCTCTTTGTGCTTGAACTCTACAAGTCTGGTTTAGTCTTACTGGCACACTGCTTATTGAAAAAGACCTTTAAAAGCAGCTGCTGCAGGATGCTTATACTTAAGAAGCCCAATCTCAAGGGCCACAGCCATCCAACAGCAACACAGAAATGGTGCCAGTAGACTCATGACTGCTCACTGTTTGACTCCACAACTGAAACAGAAATCCAAAAACATAAAATGTTTGGCTGCGTTTGAGGGGACAGTGCATGTATTTCATAGATATAAAAGGAGGTAACTAATAAAAATACTATTTTCCTTAACAGAATAGGCAGTGAAATTAATTAAACATACTATTCACCTATGAATAAGTCCTATGTGTTGATCAAATTCCAGAATATGCCCACTGAAAACTTGGCAAAAATCCAGAATTCAGTAAGGCCTTGGTTCTCCAACTGTGTGTGAGTCTGAGTAGGTGTAGAGCTCCATTGACAGGGCTCCCAGCCTGCTGCACAGTATGGACCTTTGGAAAGAAAACTTGTGTGCATCTGAGTATGTGTAACTGGTTACATATTTGGAACCCAGATTTTATCATTAATAATAAAGTCAGAGCTAAATGGTTGGTGATAAGTTGCTGAAATTCAGGGGAAGAAATTTGAAAACATATGGTAAGATTTGGTTGAAATCCAACGGAATAAAGTAATTGAATTTTGTACAAAGGCCACAGAAGGGAAATGGAAAATGTGCAATGATAAATTAATGTGTGGCCAAGGGTTATGTGTCCTATCCAGCAATATATACACTAGAAAGTAAAAAAGGTCAATGTGGGTAAATAAAGATGTGGAAAAGTAATTAAGGGTTGAGACACAGGCATATGTGAGGTATAAAACACCCAGGTATGAGAGAGATCTGGGAGTATTAGAGAATGATTTTCACAAAAAATTATGAGAAAAGCAAAGGTGAAAAATGAAATGAGTATCACAGAAAAGTTTAGATATATATTAAGGCATTTTTCAAGCGTCTAAGGAATGAGAGGTCAGTGAAGGAGGCAGCAATGCCTCAAAGAGAATAGAAGGATAATTTATTGAGAGGTAGACACTTCAGAAGAATTAAATGTTTTCTTTGATTTATTGTTCATAAAAGGAATGGGGGACATATGCCAGGAATAGACAAATACCAAAGGAAAACAGGTTCATGCCAGAATTAAAAAAATCAGAAAAGTTTGGCATAGGCTCTCAGCTGGTGAAAATCTGCCAGGTTCCCTTGCCCTCAACAGAGCCAGTTAACCCATTAAGGTAGTTAGGAGACATTTATCTCATATTTCCCAGTTCTACTTAGAATACCTTGGTGAAGTATAAAAATGTTTTTTTTTTTCTTTTTTCCCTTTCTTTTCACTGGTTTGGCTGGTAGCTTGTTACATGGGCTTGAGAGTAGACTTTCCATTCTATAATTTATTCTCTGGTTAAACATATGTAGAACTTGAGGATGCTAGCTATACATTTGATGTATATTGCTTTGTATCATATTCTGATGATAAGAGGAGTAATATATAAATAGAGAAAACCAGCCATACTTGTTTCAGACTGGGAATGACAAAAATGAAGAGACTATTTTGGCCAATGCCAGGGTATATGATTTATTGGGTACAGAATATGTTTTCCTTCTGGCATTTTCAGTACAGGGACTGACTCTGTAAGCCTGGAAGTTTGATAGTGTAACACTTCATCTGTGAGCAGTGAGACGTGTGACGGTGGAGGAGCAAGTTAGAAGTTCTGTAAAAGAAGATTCCTGTGTGAATTTAACAATTTTTGGTAGCACATTTAATGAGTCATCATACTGACTTGTAGGACTTCAGGATTCCATAGCCTGTCAGGATCAGACATACTTCAGTACCCTGAGAATCCAATGGCAGAGCAGTTCTAACACAACGTTTAGTGTAGTGCCATGTGTGCAGCAAGAAGTGTCTTGTCTTCTTTTTTCCATCCAGTCCTGCTGCTAATGTTGGATGGAGATGAATCTTTTTCTTATGACCAAAATCCTGGAGATTTTTCATCCCTTCAGCATGTTCATTTTCACAAAGTTCTAAACTTAGCCTCCCACTGAAAATCATAGTGCTTTTTTCTACATTTTCTTGTTATCATTTTGGTGGATTGCCTTAAGAAAAATATTTTCACTGAGTAGTAATGATTAACATCTTGATGCCAGTGACATGTTATTGCCATACAGGAACCTGTGGAAAAGCACTTTGTGTTGACACCTGGGTCAGGATTTTGTGGCCGGATTCACTGGGTTGGTGAGGAGACTCTGGAGCAGGGAGGAGGAGAAGGGCAGTCCTAGAAACCTAAAACAGTTGCTGCCAGTTTTGTTTTTCTCCCTTTAGGTACTCATCAGGAAGGCAATGACAGAGCTACCTGCTTGCTTCCATTTAATAGTGCAAAAAATGTTGTGAACCAGTAAATAGAGTGAGCAGAAAAAAGTGTTCTGCAGATGAGGCATTGCCAGTAACAAAATGGAAATCTACAAGCCAAATTTTTTGTGAAAACATTTTAATCGTTTTCATACAGCTCTAAAATTAGCCCCAGTGACAGAGAATGAAACTTAGTTAATGTATTTGTAGCTCTAAGGTGCGCTGATTTATTTATGAACAGTGAATATTTTATGAAGTTGAATGAGTATTGCAAAAAAAGAAGATGAATATTCACTTCAGTTTTAGAAATGGGTTGTTGTGTTTATGCCTTTTCTATGATCACTTTCTATGAACCTTCTGGTGATCGAAATGCAATTCCCTTGAACTGATATGAAACTGTACTGTGTGAGGGCACTCAAGGATAGAGGATATAAAACTCAGCCTGAATGAATCACACAAGGACCTGACCCCATCCATCTCAGTTAGAGTGAGGCCACGTGCGAATGTACTGTGAGTAGATTTGGAAACATATTTTCTAGAAAAATGCTTGTTTGTTTATTTTCTATTGAAAAACCCTATTTAATCCACATAAAATATTTTGATTAAGGCAAGTTTATTTCTTTATAAATTTAGTTTTAAGAAAAAATATTTCAATTAGGTTGAAATATTCTGTTTTAGCACTTTCATAATGCAAATTTTCATTTTTCTAAACTTTTGAATTACATCTCATGTAATATCTCATGGTCTTCATATGTGACCCAAATCAGTCCCATATAGGAAAAAAAAAAGCTAATCAAAAATCTTTATTTTACAAAATACATTTGACATAATTAAAAAAATACAAACCTCTCCTGGAATTTGCAGATCTTTCAAGTCCTTATTAACCACATTCTGACACCATTTGCACACTTCCAGGAAAAAAAAAAAAATTAAATTAATTTTGGGATACAATATTGGCATTCAAGCTGATGAATATATTCTTCACATATATGGGCATGTGTGTGTGTTTCTGAAAAACCTCACAGAAAAAATTTTGTGACAGACAGAGCATGGTGGTTTTTTTCTTACTAGGTCAAACATTTAAAGGCTTTTCAGATCAATAAAGTAGGGGCAAATTCTATTGAAAGTGCTTATAGGAGAGAATGATGTAAAGAAGGTTATGAATGCTATTTCAATGAATTAGAATGTCCAAGAAAAGGGCTACCAGCAAAGGAAACTGTTGGCAACAAGCATATTTTTTCTCCAGCACAGTGCTCACAAACAGTGATATAATCCATCTGACTCCAGAGTTTTTCTCCCAGTGCACCACTTTTGTGGACTACCAACAGTAAAAGCATAGACAACAAATATGTCCATTTGCCCATACCATGCTAAAGTCATGGTCTAATATCAGTCACTCTGGCATCAGTGTGGAGTGAAGAGCTCAGGCAGTACTGTCCAAATGCTTTTTGCTGAGGTGCCTGTTGTTTGAGGTTTGTTTCTTGACTGCTGAAGGCAAAGAAAATTTTTGCACAGTTCCTCAGTTTTTTAACAAGGAGAATTTCTAAAATTACTTGATAAAACCAAGATATAGGAGAAAGTTAAAAGTGAGAAGCATGTGGGGTTTGATGTCAAGAACCATGTGCACCTAAAATGTGTGCAAAAAAGGAAAATATAAAAGACCACAACCTGTCCTTAAAATTAAAAATTAAATTGAAGATCCTTGTCTTAAACAGTGGAAGCAGGGCCTGATTCTGTATGACAAGGTTATAGAGTTTGTGCCTCCAAGCCCTAGAGGAGCAAGATCAGCAGTGCAAAGCAGACTTTGCCTCTTTATCTCACTACCAGAGTGTTTCTCTAGCTCTGGAACATGCTGGCTCTTTAGTAAAGTGATTACTAATCTAAGATTTCAAGATTAATTTTTCTTAGCACCTTTCTTTTCAAAGCTGTCTACACCATAATTTTCTGTCATGGCCTGATAAGGACACATCACTACAAAGGGAGTAGGCTGGGCTTCCTCAGCATAGACTTTCAATTGAATCCCTATTTATGGTAAAAATAGAAAAGGTGTACTATGTGTTGACCTTGGCCACCAGCCTGTTAGTCAGTATAATCCTGGCAGAAACACCTTACTAGATACAATCATCAAAAAGTGGATTATGTAGCTGAACTCTGTTCCAATGCTGAAGCATTCAGAATCTATTTGGAAAAGTGTCAGCAATGTAGTGTTTGCATCCATGAGAAGTCCCTGGCAGGAGATTCTTCCCAGGTTATTATGCTACCACTTTAAACCAATTGCCTGAAACAAACTCAAATAAGTTCTTCTTTAAAACATCCTACTCTGAATTCTCATTAGGTATTGGGATTAATTTAGTAGTTTTGTTCAGACTACCTTACAGAAACAGAAAGACAACTTTTATTTCTGGGCAGAGAGATTTTTGGTCAATTGTGATTTAGGTGGGTTTTTTTTAGCTGTTCTTTAGTAATTAAAGCTTTTAAGTTTCTTTAGAAATTACTGATAAAATCCTGAGAATTGCTGTATTTATTTAATTTCTGTAACATATCCATTTACAGGACAAAAGATAAAGTTTTAATATAATGATGCACAGCTCTGGTCAAGATTCTTCATTAATTAGAAATAGAAAGGAAGCTAATGGCATGTTCACAACATGCAGTGAAATATGTTTAATTAACATGGAGAGGCCTCCAAAAATAGTATCTAACTGAGCTAGCTCCAAAAGCAGTAATATTGCACTTACTTGGCAAACCACTTAAACTAATTAGCCTTGCAATGAGAGGGGGCTTAGTAGCTCAGTTATATTGTCTTTCCTCTCCAAACATATTGCTTTTGGGGCCCAGCAAGGGACATCACCTGGCACTGCTTTTCACCCTGCAGCCCCGCTCCCACACTCCCACTTGCCTCCCGGGCTGTGCTGCTTTCTCCACTATGTGTGTTGTGCATGCACCTGCCCTCTCTTCTTTTTTGGGGACAGGGGGAAAAACAAACATGTCCCCCATCGTCCCCAAACTTAATCCAAACCCAAGATCAAAAGATGAACTTGCCAGATGATATTTTAAAAGAAGCAGAGCAAAGTTAATGTTGTCTCAGGGGCTGACCATGCTGATATTGTCAAATTCAAAATGTGCTTAAATATTTAATGTATTATGGAAAAAAACCAGCTATATTTCATCCCACTAAAAAAAGGGGTACTGATAAAGGCTGGACAAAAAAAAAAACAAAAGAAAAATTAGAAAAATAAAAATACCTGTAAGAAAAAATGATAATATAATGTTATGCAGTTTGCATAGGAAAGGCCAAATATTTTGTGTAAAGTTTGGGGAGGGGAGAAGAGTCGCTTGTTTGAGTGTCCCACAGTCAAATGGCAATATACATTTAAGATAAGAAACATTTGCAGAGTTGTTGAGGCACTTAGCTGGCAAAGAGAAGATTTTCTCAAATAGATCAATATAAGGACAACTGAAGCAAAATTCTTAGAAGTAACTTGTAGTAATTGTGCAGAGAATTTCAGTGGCTTTCTTCTGATATCCTTAATGTCCAGGTGCTTCTTCAGAGTGACCATAAGGATATTCCTAGAGCTATGACAACCTACATGGGAGAATGTAGGAAATTTTAAACCTCTGAGTCATCAATATATCAATTTTTAGAAATGTAGGTCAAGGCTCTTAAAACTATCATATTAAAATATACTGTTCACAATACCTAAAGTGTAGATAAGAGATCTTGGCTTGTCATAACAATACTGGAATATTCATGAAAGGACATATCATAGCAGCTGCATAACTTATGTGTCAATACAATTAATGTCAATGCTTCAAAGGCAATACCTGTCCATTGAAGGTTTGGTTTGGTTTGGTTTGGTTTGGTTTGGTTTGGTTTGGTTTGGTTTGGTTTGGTTTGGTTTGGTTTGGTTTGGTTTGGTTTGGTTTGTAGTGAATGTGCTGCCTGCTTTGTGTGGGAGTGGCTGAGTGTTCATTAATAGCAGCACTTGCTTTGGAAAAGTGAAAGCACTTCATTTTTGCAGTGATCCCAAATTTGAATAAGTAGCACATATAGCAAGGGAGTTAAAGTGTCTTTGCTTACAGTCTAATCACTTTACAAAAACAAAGTATGGATTAAGATCCTATTTAATTTAATGTTTTGCCAGAAAGACAGAGAGGTGTCATCACATATATAGTATAGTACAAAAGAGAAACTCTATAGAAAGACTTATGAATCCCACAAAGCTTTTTCAGTTGTTCTGTTTCAAAAACTTAAAGAGCAAAATAATAATAATAATAATAGTAAATAATATTAAAACTTATTCTAGTGCTTTCTTAATTTTAAAGTAAAGAATTTGTTTTCATGAACATAGCATGTTTGCCAGACTTCATCCATCAGTGGATTCTTAAAGCCTAGATATTTGTTTGTCATGGAAATGATGGCTGAAAGGGAACCATTGCAACTCTGGAAGGCAAGACTATAATAAAGTGAGTGAAATACCTCTAAATAAAAGGAGAAATGATTCTTGTATTTATTACCTGGAGACTAAAACAGAAGTGAAAGTGAATAATTTCTGTAAAAAAAAATTAAAAACTGGTGACTTAATCTGAGAATCCCTTGAGCATGAGAACTATGACTCAGCTGGCTTCTGATCTGATGCTGATATTCAGACAGAGCACCACAGCCCTATCAAGAGTGTCCATATCCTCAGCACTAGGAGAAAAGAATAAAACTTTTTACAGGGTTTTGCAGTAGGGTGACAGCTGTCACCACTGCTCTGTGGAGGTGTCTTACTGGCACTTCTGAATGACTTACTGGTTAATACTTCTGACTTTTAGGCAGAGAAATAAAATTAGTGTAAGAATTATGAAGACAGCACCCTTATACTACCAGAAAGATAATTTGAGTAAGACAGGCCATGGGGTATATGAATGACATTTTTGAAGGTATTTTTGGCATATTTGTCCCAACTGTGAGCTAATTTCTAGTTTGAATAAGGACATAATCATGGGTTAATTATAATTAGCATACTTGTCTTTTGTAAGTAATGTCTCCTGCATGCATAATCTGCATTACAGTTCAAAAACTTTCCTTTAGCAAATGAATTAACATGTAGGGGCAACATAACTCAAGACTTTTAAAATGCAAAAAGACAGATACTTTCCCCAAGATGAGCACAGGCTAACAGATTACTTTACCCAGCTTCTATCTCAAGTTTTGCAGCACATGTTAACTTCATTATTAACTCAGATGGGCTGCTACTGCTGTCCAATGAGCTATTTTATAGATAGCTGGCTGTGTTGGGGAAACCACCAGGCTGAAGGCCAGGGGAGCTGCGATGCTCTGATGGACACTCTGATAGCATGTATGGGATTTTACAGAATAAGTTTTGGTGACAATTGTGGCAGAAATGAAAATTCCAAGTAACACAATTATTCTTGTGAGGAACAAAATTGCACAAAATGAACTGCATCTCAAAGTCAGGAAGGATCTGAGGATAGTTCTGCTAAGTTGCAAGTTACTGCAGAAAGAACACTAGAGAATGTGTTAGAGAAGAGTGTGGTGGTTCTTGGTTTCTCATTCCAACTCTAGACTGCAAATCAGAAATATCTCAAGGTACTAATAATTAATAAGAACCTGAAAATTTTCAAAATGCATTGTAAGATATGAGTAATACTTAAGTAGAGCTTAAGATGTTCAAAACACATTTTAAGATATTGGTCACAACTTTCAGGCCCTGGAAGTTTTAGACAAGTGAAACAAAGGGTTTGGCTTTTCAGCTGACTATCCCCACAGCACACTCTTGGGTTGTATTTTTCTCTGAAAACAGCATGATGAAATGAAGGAATTGGAGAATGCTGAAATCCTGGCTATAACTTAGAGTTCATTGTTTATTTTGTAACTCTCTGTTTCAGTACTAAAAGAAGGAAGCTAGAACAACATTACATTTTCAGTTTTCTGGTTTATAATGAAATTTCTAAGCTACCAAAGAGAGAAGTGAATTATATCTGACAAAGAGGTAAAGAAACTACTGTATACAACAAGTAAACACATACCAGTTTGATAAACTTTACGTTGAATTCTCAAGCTCAGATTTTTCTTTATAAGCCTACTTAGAAATCCAAACAGCCAGAAGATTTTAAAGACTCACCAGATGCAGTTTGCCTACAGTAATTTCTGAACTCCCACATCTTTTGAAGGTATGAGTTTTTTGTCCAATATTGAAACATGTTTTCCATCGTGGTTCTCTGTGTGTTTTGAGTATCACACAGACTAGTGGCCTTTTCAGAGCTGTCTTTCCACCAGTACTTCAACCTCCTTTGGAATGAACAGGACTATACTCTTAGCTTTAAGCATACAGAAAAGGATAGCATGGAATACAAAACGTTAATTTTTTAACCATTAATTACTGCCCTTTTAACACTGTTTTTTACTTTAATCCAATATTAATTTCATCCTTAACCTTGCTCCTGAGATCACTTTTTGCCAGTGTAAAACAAGAATCCCTCTTTGTCATCTACACCGTGATCTTTGAGTTAAACTACTTGGATAGGGTATACACAAGGTACAGTTCCATAGGGTTTATTAAAGGAAATTGTCTTAGCAAATATGTCTTGTTTCATTTGATTCTGAGGAATAATTGGTTAATGAGGGAATGATTACTTTGTTCAGACATGGTTACTGAAGAAATGTTTGGTCCATATGTTGCTGAATAATGTGAAATTCTCCAGTGAAAGGGGACAATGATTAGAAGAAATAAGATAGCTGGAGAATATATTCCCCAAAGTGTTACAATAGTATTTGTTAACAAGCCGATTCTAAGGATAGTATTTCCCTCAATAGCCATGGAAGTTCAAAATACCTAATCAGTTTAAACTGTTTGTTGAAAAAACAGTAGGTAATTTCCTTTGTTTTTCTTAGATCAAAGAACTGTATCTTCCTCTGATAAACAATGTGACTATCACAGCTGTTTCTCGCCTTAAACATAATGGTAATTTGTTATTGTTGTCTAGATAGGCATGTATTAATACAACTGTATCTTAAAAATAATCCCATCCTTCTCTGCTTATTTATTTTACCACAGGAATTGAGTGTATTGACACTGACATACACGCAGTGTGCATGCATGCACACATGCACACACAGGCACATCATAGCTGTTGTGCATTGTAATTCTTATAGTTAATTAAGAATATTCAAGTGTTTTCATTATCCAGAGTCATTTTTACTTGCTTAGAAACTTCTCTAAGTCTTACTTTACTGCTGGAACTTTGTGTGTTTGCTTGAAATCAAAAGGTATCTTTTTCCTAAATATAAAAATGGCTGCACTCCTCAGGAGATTAGTGGAATGTAGGTAGGTAGGCAGATATGACACCATTTACAAACTAACAGAAGATACTGAAAATTTCAAAGCTAACAAATGCTAAGGATCTAGTTCAGGAGTACGTTCAAATGTATATCTGACTCGAAGCCTGTGGACAGTCCTACAGAACTTTATGGCAAGGAAGACAGGCAAGCAATAGCAGAATGGATGAGGGACCCATAGATACAGATCTCTGAACTTTCAGAAATGCTGGAGTGCTTGACTGCCACTGATTTAAACTGGAATTAAACAGCTCAGTGCTGTTGAAGCTGCCTCTGGCATCTAGCTTTCAGCTTCTGCCAATTACCCTGAAAAGTACCTTGGACCAAAGTGACTTGCCCAAGGTCATACACAAATATGTGGTCTCTTTTCTAAAGTTCAAGGAATGTTCAGTAGTTATTTCATTTTAAAAAGTTATAAATTTAAACAGTTTTTTCTGTCCATTTCCTTTTCATCCAGTTAAGTCTTTTATCAGATCTGACTGCAGACAAGGAATATTCAAAATTCCACTTCATGATGTCTGCTGGAAAATTTCTTGTTTTATTTTCTGTGAGAAAAGTGGTTGCTATTTACCAGTTCAGTCCCCAGGTATATAACTTTCATAGAGTTGAAAATAAATTGTCAATGAAACATCTGTCTACACTAATATTTTCTAATAACATTAATAGTCAGATGCTTTTAGATGACAAAGCAGAGTGTATCTGTTCTGATTTGCTCTTTTTTCCTGAGCTGAACTTGAGGTCATTGAAAATTACTTACCTTAAAAAGTGTCTCAGCATGAGCAATAATTCACTGAATCCAGTAATATGAGATTTTTCCATGTAGAAAAGTATCATAAAGGCCAACTGCTCATGGAAAAAATGTGAGTGCATTGTCCAAAAACATACTTGTGTGGAGGAAGATACCCTCTCCATTGGCAGGACTGGTAGTTCAATCTACATATAGTTTGCACAGAAGTACTGTGCCAATTCAATTACCGTCTGATTAATGAAGTGTAGCAGGTTTATTTCAGGGGTCTAGCTAGCTATTAATTAGCATATTGGGGCCTATACTCTACTGTTTTGCCCTGATATGCTTTGAAAAATCCCAATGCAATTAAATAAACTCTAATATGCTTTAAATAGTTACTTGAGAAAACACATTCAGATTTTTTTTTAAAACCCTTATGGGATTTTTAAGCACAGCCAGATTTATTGTAAAGCATCTGAAGTTCTTTGTAAACACTATTGTTGTGTTGGTTTGTGCTGTTCAGCAAAACAGCATTCCCTTTGCTTTAACGGAAGACTTCCTCTAACACAAGAAGCTGGTGTTATTTCCTTATGGTGCCCTGCAGCAAATAGTGAGAATGCTAGTACCCCCAAATCCCACTAAAGTTGCTTGCACTTTTCATATCTACCTAGTTTTTGTTGGATTTCTTCACTTCTACGGTCTTCTAAATTATATTTTTTTTTCCCCAAGAAGATCACTGCTAACAGTGGGAAACTGGAAAGCTTGTTAGCATAGGGTTTGAGGTCAGGCAGTGGAGAGTAGGAAGAACCACATTGCCTGAACTAGAAGGAGCTGAACCCTTTCTACCCTGGACAGTAGTGCAGAGTGCTAATAAATGCACTCTATGTTCCTCGGGTCAAAGGGATTGTCTGAGCAGGAACATTTCAGCGCATACTGATCACAAGTGGGCTGGAGAGATGTTTTATTCAGAGCATTAACTATTTAGTATTCTTGCAGCCTGGGAGATACAGGAGTGTGAGACCAGTTAACAGAGATATGGAAATATTGGTTAGATATGTCCCTTATTTATAAATTTTAGTACTCCTCTGACTTTAAATAGTTTCATGGCTTCCAATGTGTCACAAGTGACTTACTCAGTTCTGTATCCCATGCACTACATGGACCAGTTTGTTTATGCTCTTGTCTTCATCAACCTCTTCTCTTTCAGCCCCCCAGACTCCTTCCTCACACTTCATCCAGACCTCAAAAAGCTCTTAAATTTTAGTCTGCTATTCTCCTTTGTCCTCTGCTTTAACACTTATAAACCAGTTAAATCCCTTATCCCCCCTTTTCCTACAAATATCAAATTAAAACACATTTTGCTCTGGAGGCCTTCTTTTGTTTGCCTACTCACCAGTGATGCCTGCATGCTCCATTGCCTTGTGTTTGCTCATGCCTGGGTTAAATCCTGTGCTCTTAAAGGCGCCTTTTTGCCTCTGAAGTTTAGAAGTTTGTGGGAGCTGGGCCATCTTCTTTAGACACAAGTTTTGGCTTTTAGTGTTCAGAATTGTCTTTACCAAAGGATCTGGGACTTACAGTTTTGTCTGAATATACTTTAAAGTAACTCATCTTCCCTAAGTCACATCAAAAATTGATAACAGTTCTTTTGTTAAACAGGGTTACATGAGAAGCCTCTGCATTACATCTGCCAATATTCTCCCATCTTGTCTAAAACATGTATTAAGGAATGATTTTGCATGTGTGTGTCAATGTGCTGTTTTGCACTCAGCAGGCAGCAGTGAGTTTACAACGAGTTGCACAATTGTCTCCTCACACTCTTCTCCTACCCTGGGGAGTGTTGCTGTGGTGGTTTGTGGAGCCACAATCAAGCAAGCTTGTAGAAAGAAGCTACCAAAAGTAAGGTACCACTGCAGATCCATATGCAGCACAGTGCATCTGAGAGGGAGACAAAAGGCAAGGTTAGGAAAGGCTGCTGATACCCAGGTCCCAGGGCAGCACTGTAGAACATCACAAAGGGCTCACATAACAGCAAGACAGAGACAACATGCACACTCCTTTTGGTACCTTCCTTTTCTTGACCTATTCCTTTTTTAAATTTTATTTTGTCTTTTTCACTCCTGTTGTCCTTATATACATACAGTCCTGAAATGCATGTGACAAACATCTTTCTGTGCATTCTTGTTACTGATGGAGGCCTTGATCCATCAGACAACTCAAGTGCACACTGAACTCCAGGCACCTGCAGAGTGCTTTGGAATCAATACAGTGATTCATGTGTTTAAATTCAGGCACATGTTTCATTACCTGGCTGAACCAAGGCAGAAAAGCCATTCACTTAACATTACGGCTGTTTTGTTTTAGAAATAGCATGATTAACTTCCTGCCTTTGCTATTTGTATGCAAAATGTAGTATACATATTTTGCATAACTGAAGCTAACTACAAGGTCATAACTGTGCTATAAATGGGCATAAAGTGCTAAATAACCTGGGTTTAGGGATGATTTCTATGGGTGATTGTTAAATGAATGATTGATTGACAGGTTGGTCTAACAGGGTGGCACTGAGATGATTGGATAGCCCCGTTCCATTACAAATAGCACTCTCACCCTCCTTTAGCCCTGTCTTTACCACACTCAAGCACAGCCTTTTTTATGAGGTGGACTTTGAACTATCTTTCCGTGGTGTCTCCGAAAGGTACAATGAAAGCATTATGTGACTATTCATTGCAGCAAAGTTACCACATAATAATTTACAATTTTATGGAACTGCTGGGATTAGCTATGTATCATCTATTTTTAATACACATCATTGTGGTATTGGAGCAATAATGAATGTATTTAAATAAATCAAAAAACCCAAATGAATGCTGAGTTGTTGTCAATCACTTGCAGATGAGCCTACTCTGGTGAGAAGATATAATGGAGAATTTTCTGGGAATGATTTATTGAGTCAACCAGCATCACTCTGGAACAACTGATACCTTTCCAGCATAGGGATACACACAGAGGTAAAGTTTAGTGAGAATACCTACATGACAAATCTGAGGTAAATTTTTGTTAAAATGTTTTATGTAGATTTTTTGAGTTACAGTGCAGAACAAAAAAACCCCAAAAAACCAAAAACCAAAAATCCCATCCAAAACTGGACAGAAAAAACCCAAACCAAAAGCAGAATCAAAAGGGAGCATATTCATGTGTAATTTGTAATTTAGAAGCAATGGAGATCCCTGTATCTCTTATGAAATAATGTGTTGACTTACTGAGATGAAGGAAGCTATTGCTTTGTCCTTTCAAGGAAAAAAAAAAATACATGGTTTCATAGGAAAGAATACTAAATTTACGTTTGCTGCATTCTCTTTGTGAACTGCTTTTTTGGCTTTTATTTGGAAAGAGTTACTGTCTGAAGTTGTATCAAAATCAGCTACCTTAAGGTAAGGAGACATAAAATAATTCTAAGTAATGAGGTATGAGAAACACAAAATATTTTATGTAATGTTTTGTAGTCCTGCAGAGTAAAATGCAGTTTTGTTTGATAGGGCTGGAAGAAGCATGTCTACTTTCTGGGACTGATAATAGATTTCTCTCTCTCAAGCATCTGACTTCATGCTACTTATTCCATATGTTCTGAACTCAAATCTAAGTAGAATTAGACTGGGTCATTTCATGGATCAAAGCTCCAAGGGAAACTTAAATGCTATATACAGGAAACAATATTGATAATCTAACTTTTTATTGGGCATTATTTCAGTGAAGTAGCAGGACAGATTTGTGTCATGGGGCCACTCTGTTGTTAGAGGTGCTGTTATACAATCACATGTAAAGATTTTATGATCACTTACGAAAAAGTGTCAGGAAGATAGAGATAGAGATAGAGATATAAATGATATACATTGATGATATAGATAGATATAGATATAGATATAGATATAGATTAGATATAGATATAGATATAGATATAGATATAGATATAGATATAGATATAGATATATAGATATAGATAGAGATATAGATATAGATATAGATATATAGCTATAGATATAGATATAGATATATAGCTATAGATGCTGTAGATATTCTACCTCCAAGTACATAATTTTTCTTTTAGTTTCAGTGGAAAAACACTGTATTTCAAAACTATCATGTAATCATGATGACCACTTTTAAAAGCAGGCTCCATTTCACATCAGAAATGCATCTCATTGGTGCTGTTTTTATTTCTTTACACAGTTTGCCAAAGACACTGGTCTCACAAACTGATGCCATTGAATGAACATTTAGGGTTAGAACACAAAATTGTACTAAAATTAACAGCTTTCTGCACCAGCCTCATCTTTACACATGTAGATCAGACTTCAGTTCTGAAATGCTCATTTGTAAGAGCTTGGAAGTAAAAACACTTTCACTGAAACTGCAGTACTGTCACTGAGCAGTGATGGTCAGCACAGGAATGCCTGAGGATACAATGCCAGCTCTCTTCTGAAATTGTGCATTTTGGAATCTTTCTTCTGTAGAAGTAACTGATACCATTTGCTGAACCGTGAAGTGAGGAGAGAAGAAAGAAGTCTGTAAGATAATATCCCATATCCTGAGGAGTTGCCAACTCTTTTTACCAGTAAAGATCCTTAGATAGGTATAAAACTCACAAAATACCATTAAACAAAGCTGTTCTACCTCTTGGAATGAATGAGTTTGCTTCCTTCCTGGTGCCTACTTCCCTGTATGCATAGCATGACAAGCCAATCTCTAAGAGCAAAAATGAAAATGAAGTAAAAAATTAGTGTTAATAATGAAGGCGTGTTTTTTCAGTTTCACTTTCATTGACTAGAGCAGCAGACTGCAACTGGAGATGTTGAAAGAAAAACTCTTCACCTGTCCTCTTCTTAATTAAAATACATTAGATACATAGATCTATTTGAGAGTTTGATGTTAAATGAAGATGAATGAAATGTTTTATGGAAGTCGATGAAATGTTATCTACTTAAATAAGCAATTCTGTTCTCAATTTTGGGCTCACTTGGCCTTATTCCTACTTAGTTATGAGCAGTATTTTACTAAGGCTCCCTACAGTCCACTATAACTTTAATTTTGCCAGTGGCTGGGAGCAGGCAAAACAGAAAAGGGCAACTCTTTATGAAGGGTGGTTTGGGGTGTGCCACAACAGCCAGGAGATGGCATGGCTTGTGATCTTCAGTGATCTTCACTTTTTAATAAGAATTCCATACATTCTGGTCTTCTCCAGTCAATACATACTGCCAGTGGATCTCACTGGTGGAAATTGAGTCTCCAGCTCAATCAGTTCATGTGAGATAGCTTTAGATATTGGTGCCTACAGGTGTCTATCCTCATGCTATCAATCCTCTAAGCCTAAACAAGCCTCTAAGCCTAAACAAGCCTCTATCAGTTTTGCCTTAAGTTAGTGACATAGAGAGCCTAAACTGTTGCTAAATAGCCCCAGTACAATTTCAGCCAGTGAAAGCTGATGAGGTCTATCCCATAGTTATCTCAAATCTTTTTGCATGATCAAATAATTTTCACTGGCTTCTTATGAAAAGAAGCCTTCCCCACCTTAGACATTCCTGTGAACAACAATTTAGCCCATAAGATGCACATATAATTTTATTGGCTATCTTGGACTGAAGTGCAGTTGTTGCAGAAAGACTACTTGCTCTATCTAAGGGTGGCATATTTAGGTCCACGGTGTTCCTGTGGGGCACAAGATTCCCACTTAATCCTTCATGGGGTTTTTTTTCACTCTTCAGAATAAATTGTAATGCTGTTCTTTTTGACGATGATCAACTTTTTATCCAACATCCCACACTTCTTTTGAATTAATTAAACTCTGGTGGCAGAAATGCTTATATAAAAGTTCATTGACTGTTGCAGTTTGGGGAGATATTGAAGGACAAATCCTATCTCTTTGCCACAGTGCCAGAGTTTATAAATAACATCTATATTGGACAGAAGGAGAGAAATGGGCCCACTTGTGGGATATGCTGCAGAACAATTGCTTTGTATATTGCCCTATATCTCTCCTCCAGCCACAGTTTATATAAAGTTTCTCAAAATCAACTCCAGTTGTTGGCTGAAGAGAGGTTGTTACCCCATCAGATCTGTTAGCATTCAGTCTTTGCTGCTTCTGTGTCATTAGCCAGCACTTACAATGAAATCCCAGGCTGTTCTTACCACTTTCTGAATCACTTCTGCCATTTTCCACTAAAATTTACATAGAGTTGTTTTTAATCATGAACATTTACAGATGACTGGTAAATGGTTTAAGGAAATTATTTTCTCTTATGTTGCTAAAGACAAAGAGATTCTTAAGTTGCTGAAAATAGAGAAAGAATGCAAAGCACACTAGTGGCTAAGGGGGTGCAGAATTTCACTCCCACAGCAAAACAAGCCAAATCCACAGTAGTGAAAATTTGTTCTCTTGGCTCTGGTTGAGTTACCAACTTGCATTCTGGATCAGTCCATGCATCCTATTGACAGTATCAAGAAGAAGGGATTATTGTCTTGACATTTCCTTCTAATTTTTCTAAAAAGAAAATAATAATTTGTAGCTTGTCAGTCTTTGCCAAGATTCGGCTTAGAGAGAATATTTTATAGCTGAGATATAAACCTCTGAAGGAAAAATGCAGACACAACTTTAAGTACAGTGTTGCAAATGCAGAGTTAAGTAATGTTAATCTATCAATACACAGTATGTGCAAACATATGTTTATAGACAGAGAGACAAGCATGTATAAATGAGAGGATAAAATCCCTATTTCTCATTTGGTGCTATGCAATTTCTATCAATTTAGAAACGTGTTATGATTTTATTTTAAGCTGACATACTGTAAATTGTGCTTATTTGAGAATACTTACTTAACTCTCAGGGTTTATAAGACAGAAAAAGAAGATGTCTTTGGAAGTCCTCCAGTGACCTAAAATGAACTAATAAATAATAGAAAAATGTTGTCCCTTCTTTGGAAACTTTGGAATGGTTGTCATCTTTAAATCTACATATAGCATAAAAATAGGCTTTCAGTGATTAGGATTTACTATAAAATCTGCTAAATATAGCAGAGGTTGCTTCTTTAGGGGCAGGCTCTATATTATGCTCATGTTAAAAGAGAAATTACCAGATCTCTAGGTGAGGTATTTTAGAAATTTGGCAGATGGCTTTACTTTGTATTTGTGGCACAGAATCCTGTTCTAATTTTGTGTTTGATTGGAATATTCAACAGCTTCTGGTGCTACTAGGACTTGCTATCTGAAAGACAGAGTTTGCAAACTATAAATATGAACTTTGAAAATATATATCCTAGAGTTAGTCCAGTAGATTGTGTTTATAACGCTCACTTATTGGCTGACTGATGCATTTTGGCCCCAGACCAAAAACAAATGCTGCCTGGTTGAGCAGTGCCTCCTGCCAGCTGGGAAGGCAGAGGGATATTGGGGCAGTGGTTAATATTGGGAAGGTATTTAGTGTTGAGTTCTGACAGCTACCAGTCTTCCCCACTCATGGTCCCTCCAGCCTCACCTTCACTCCCCTTGGCCATATCTCCTCAGCTCTTTCTGCCCAGCTGCTGAGTTGTTCTGCTGGGGAACAATTCCATTGGAAGACAAGAAAAGTTCTGTCTATACAAGCAAGGGATTTCAGCCTCGAGTTTATTCACAGCCTGGCTGGCAACCCACTGAACAAGGCTTCTGACCTGTGCCATTTTTTATCACCATTGTAGCACCAAGGAGAGCCCTGTTCCTGTGGGGACACATAGGAGGCATTTCCCATCTCTCTCCTCGGCTGCCTCCACTGTGGCGTTGGATGGAGGTGGAGCTGAGCCTGTACGGAGGTGTGGGCAGGTGGCAGTACTGGCATTGCCTGCAGCACTGGCCAAGGTGAGAGGTGCAACTTGTCCTTGTCCTCTTTCAGCTGTTTGCTACCAGCTTTGTTCAGGGGTGGCTGCACCAGGAGCCTTGCCCAGAGTTGTGTCCTGTTCTGACTGCCCATTGTCCCCGCTCATAGCCAAAACATCAGAACTTTTCCCAATAATTTTGGCTTAAGTAAACAAGACTTCAACCTTAATTTGTAGAGTCATGACTGATTTGTGGATGTGACTGTGCTCATATAAGCTAAATAAAATTTTCATGGCCTGCTTCTCATACACTTCCCCAGGCCTGAAGCCTATGGGCAGATATAAAAGAGAGGGATTTCCTACTACTTCCTACAGCTGGTTTTGTCAGGGACCAGCAGGCTTGTTTAATGCATTGAGACAGTATTTATTTACCATCATTTATCATTTTAACTTTAGTTGGATGTGATCTTCAAGGAGTGATTCTGAAGTGATTATATGAGAGGAGTGAGGCAGTCTTTGCTGGCATTGCTATTTTTCACACAGGACCAGTCAAAGCTTTCTTCAAACTTCTTCTCTTCTCTGTCATTATACGCTGTGTCTCTTCCCTGAGTTTTCTCTGATGGAATGCATATTCCCAGTGGAAATGACAGAGGAATTCAGAGGAGAAGTTTAAAAAGGTCCTGAAGCATGTGTGACACCCCACAAGAGTGGGGTCCCATCATGGATTTGTGTATAGATGGGTGACACTGTAGAGAATTTTCTGTTTTCCATGTCAAGTAAAGAGCTTCCAAGTGTTAAGAAAAAATCAGAGTGTTGTGAATGGCATCAGGTTTGAATTCAGGCTTTGCAAGTCAGAGGGGACAAGAGTAGATAGCAGCCATTCAGCTGGCTTTGTCAGAGTGGATTCTCTACAAAAAGAAGGATTTATCAGTTCTGTTATCCACTATAATTACACAGTGTAGAGAATGTCCAGTCCATCTGTAAAGAAGTGTTTTTTCTAGAAATAGTGTTGAGAAGCTCTGGTGTGGGGCAATTGTACATTTTGGCAAGGAATGATAATTTTTAAAATATTGGCAAAGACTGTCCTTTTGTGCCATAAATTCTGGCAGTAACCAACCTTTTCTGCTTAAACTGCCAGCTTATGTTGGCTCCATTTGTTTTAAATCCCTTGCTCTCGACAGGCCGTGTAATCAGGATGACAGGCTGCTCACAGCTTCCCTGGTGCTCAGCTGCATGCAGGTCGTGCCCGAGCCTCCTTTCTGGAAAGAGGTTGTGCACTGACTCCCGGCTACCTGCGAGTCTGAGCATATGTACCTGTTCAGGGGTGAGGAAAGCACAGTAGCTTAGTGTTTAACACCAATAAGTGTTGAAGGAGTGGAAATCTTATTCTCTGCACTACTGTTTTTAAATTGGAGTCTCCCTGCTTTCTTATAGCAGCCCAGCCAAATCTCCTTAGCCAGTATCGTCATTACATTGTCAATAAAAACTTTAAAGTTAAGGTCAGGTATTCACTGAGCTTATGCTCTGATAAAGAAAACCAAAGCACTTGTTAGAACCTGTATTTTTGGCAAAGTATGTGAGTGCTTTGGCTGACGTACCAAGAAAACACAATAGTATTTTATTAGCATTACAGTTCAAGAGCTTATCAAGAGATGCCAGCAAACACCAAACTGTGATTTTTTGAAGAGATGCATTTTTAGTTTGCCTATTTCCATTTCTGTCTTAAAAGTTTCAGTATCATTTGTGTGTCTCTAGCCTTGATGATATAAATGAATTATTAGAACATCATCGTTAGCATGCCAGGAAAATTTAGCTATTGGGTATTTATGATCAGCTTGAGGAGAACATATAATTAACATCCACTATATTGATAAAATAACTAACATAAAACCCCGGATAAACAAAATTCAATCCTCAAAACCACATAAAATCAGAATATTTTTATTCCAAGTACTTTGGTATTTAATAGTATCACTATGTACAGACAGTTTGTTTCAGTGTACTGGAGACAATAATTGAGGAGTATACTCAGACATCTTAAAAGGCACTGCAAACAACATGTTTAAGTGGAAACTTTCTTTTTCTCACTATTTAGATCTTTGACTTGTACAGATATGAGCTGTTAAGATTTTATTTAGTTTTACTTAGTCTACTGAACACATTTTACTGATAATAGTTTTTCTTAATTTCCATGCATTTTAACTGATTCAGTGAATGACTTTGTAATTTTTGACCCCAGGATGAATGGGGAACTTGAAATCCCCCCACTTCCCAGTACTCTATTTGAATAATATGGAGCCAGGCTTAGGTCAGCAAAGATGCTTAAAATAAACACACGCATTTTATTCCCTCTTCTTGATTCTCTGGAAAAGTAATGAAGGTTCACGTGAGGGAAAGGCTGAGACGATTGAAGTTGTTCAGCCTGGAGAAGAGAAGGCTCCAGGGAGATCTGACTGTGGCCTTCCAATACATAAAGGGGCTTACAAGAAAGATGGGGCAAACTTTTCAGCAGGCCTGCAGCGACAGGACAAGGGGTAACAGTCTTAAACTAAAAGAGGATGAACTAGATATAAGAAAGAAAATTTTTCAATGAGCGCTATGAAACACTGGGAAAGCTCACAACAGTGCATTGATAGATGGCCCAAATCCTGGAAATATTCGTAGTCAGGCTGGAAGGGGCTCTGAGCGACCTGATCTAGTTGAAAATGCCCCTACTTATTGCATGGGAATTTGAACTAGATGGCTTTTAAAGATCCCTTCCAACCAAGACTGTTCTATGAGTCTATGTTTAACTTAGCAGCACAGAGACAGTGCTGGTGCTTTCTAACATACACAGTTCCTAGAGGGACTCATAAAGAAACTAACCTCAAATAAGAGGTTTCAAAGTCTTGTTTCCATTTCCTTTTTCTCTTCCTGTACAATTTCTGCAAAATTAATTTACTGAATAGATTAGTGTAAATTTGGGCATATTAATATTTTCTTAGGGTAAAAAAAAAATAAAAATACTGTCCTGAAGAGTATAAATTAAAATGTTATAATGTAGAAAATCAAGAATCACATATGTGAATGAGTGTTACAGAACTGGCTTTCAACTTTGAAAATGTTATAAATGTTTTAGATTGGATGGTATAATATTTCTGTGTACTGACAATTTATTTTACCTCATGGCTAGTGGTGTTAGCAGCTGTCCCTGAGCACTGATATGACTTCATTCTCAATTAATGTGCAGATGGACAGAGTGATTAAAATAGACCTGGGGGGAGGGAGAAAGCAGGGGAGAAGTGAACAAACAAAAATAGTATTATTTAAACATTTCCAAAGTAATTTTCTCTGAGACATATATCAAAATGCCTGAGATGTTTTGTGATATAAGAAATTTTTAATTTTGCTTCTTTTGGCCAACCTGCATTTCCTGCCTATATATACACTCAGTTTATGTAACTATATTCTACCTCCCTACATTCCCATCTGCACTATTCTTTAAAAATTCTTCCCCTAAACTATTGTGTAGGATTTATGTGTTCTGTTAAACAGCTGCCAAGTTTTACTCCATAGGCGGCTGCACTTCAGTGGTGGATGAAATTCTTCTTGTAAAGTTTATAAAGCATTTTGGGTTCTTTGCAGATGGAAGAACTGACTAAATCAGTGGAACGCAACTTGTGCTGCACGTGGCTTTTTTTGGAAGGCACATTTCTGATAGGAGCTGTTTTGACTTCTTCCTGTGAGGGAACAGGCAGGGTGTTTAGCTGTTCCCTTCCATCTCTCCAAGCAACCAGGAAAGTTGGCTTATGCAGTTATTTCTCTGTACTTGCATGCTCGATAGGAATCCTCTGTAGGATTCTGTATATAGCATTTGATAAAATATGGTTTTGAGCCATGTATAATCAAGAAAAGATATATGTGAGATATAACGATGTAAGGGGTGTTAAGAAGTGTGTATCCTATTGTATCCTGTTTGTATTTTCTATCGAAATTATGTTGTCCTGTATTTTTTGATCCTGGACTGAAGTAATAACACGGACTATGAAACTTTAGGAGACTATGATGTCATCAAAGCAATGTTATGATTTCACTAGAAAGCTGGTGGAAATCAAAACTGAGCTGTTTCCTCCACCTCTACTATTACAGATAGCCAGAATGCAGTGAATGTGCATGATGAATGAGCAATGCAACTAACACTTTTAAGGGAAGCTATCTTAAGACACTGACCTATTCACTGAGTAGCTGGCAAGTGGCTCCAGCAAAGTCCTCCCATTCTTTTTCCAACAAAAAAAATCTATTGTGTATGCAGTCTTTCTAATAGATAGCAGAGATATGTCATTCATATCAATTGGTCTTCTGTATCTCCATGTTTTATTCAGTTCCTGAGTATTATGCTAAAATGCAGTCTGATATTCATCAAGTTTTCAAACACTCCATAACAGCAACTGAAAATGAAAAATAGCCCCGGAGTCATTACTGCTTTCCTCAATGACCTGGGAGGGGCTGGTTGGCATAGTGTGACTGTGGAGCTTGGAAGGAATTAGGAGGCATGCCTGGGAGTGGGAAGGAACCTGTGGCATCAGCCTGTAGATGGTTTATACTGTTCAAAGTAAAGGTGTGCAAATGTTAGCAAGTCTGTGCCATCTTTTACATATTTCTTTTCTAATTGGCAGAAATACCCAGAAGTGAGTATGGTGAGAATGTTGCCTTCCATTGTAATTCTTAGGCTCTTCCTTCCATCACTGCATAAGTAAATTGAATAGCTCGTTATCATCATCAAGACTTCCACTTCAGCTAAGCATAACACTGCACTGTCTTTCAACTGACAGAATGATTATGTATCATACATTTAAAATTATAGAAAATAATCTTTTATTGATAATTTCATTTAAAATAACTTGTAAAACCGGACAGAAAAACTGAAATATATATATAGAACAGCAACATATCAAACAAACAAACAAAACTGAAGTCTGAAAGGACAGGAGTATAAAATTGCTGAACTCTCACTAAAACGAGATGGCAGCCCTAAAGACTGCAGCCTGTATGGTTAAGCATTTCAGGGAGACATCCTTGCTGTTTTTATTCATTGATACTGTAACAATGCCTAAGGAACAACCAGGAATTTACACCATTGTTGCCAAACTCACTGAGGTTTCTATAAAAAGTCACTGCTCTGAAGAGCATATGATCCAACAAGACAAGATTTAAAAGGAAAGACAAAAGAGATATAATACACAGTAAGAATGAACATACCAATTTATGATTCTTTTTTTTCCCCCATGAAGTAGTCTCATACAGGTCTCTTTTTTCATTTGTTTTCATCTTATTCAGTCAATGAGTGGTGGGCTCAGCACATAATTTCAATAAAATGTCCTTCCAGGCAGAAAATCATCCCTTAACAATATTTTGACTACGGAAGAAAAAGAAATATTTGATCTTCTCATCAACATAATGATAATACATCTCGTTTGCAGAGTGTAACTGTATATTATTTCCAGAAAGATTGTAGGCTGCTCTGCAAATGAGTATTTCTGTTCTACAGGCAGTATCTTACTTTTGGAAAAGCTTAATTTCACTCCTCTTCACTAAGCTTCTGAAAAGTCTGTTCATTACTAAGCCTGAAAATAGGTTTATGTAAGGCTTACAAAGTGAGTAAGCTTTGTGTGGGTCTCCCTGTACAAGGAAACATTTCATCCTAAAAGCAGGTAGAAGAGGAATAAAAGGAGGTAGAAACTGGCTTATTCTTGATGACCATCTCCTACGGATGTCATCAAAAGAATAACTTAACTGGTCCCTTTTCATTTTAATATAGTTTGAGATAGCTATTTAAAAATGAGCTAGCTCCTAAGAGATTTTTGCCATTACACTTGCAGAGTATTTTTCAGATGTGGCCTTAATGACTAAAAGAAACACCTGAGAATATTTTCTGCTCTGTTTGGGGTGTGTGCGCGTGTGTGCGCGTGCATTTGGGTTCATCTGCACAACATTAGAGGCACATTAAAGCCAATTTGGAAATTTTCTGTCAGAATTTTAGCTAATGAAAAATACCACTGTTACACATTAAAAAAAAAAAAGGTTTATTCTGTTGTAAAGCTGTACTATTTTACTCCACAGAAAAAAAAAGTTATATTGATTAGACTCAGCAAAAAGAAAGCATGTACACAATTTCTTTCAAAATTAAATCTGGGGTGAAAATTCTTTCAGAATGACCTGTGATATTTTTATTTTTATTCTGATTTTTTAAATGATTCTTCCTTCCTGTAATAAACATTCACTGACTACCATATTGCTTATAAGTATGCCATCTTGATAGTAAATCTCCAAGCTTGTATAAATAAATAAACTTTGTGCACTTCAGCTAGTTTCTTCCTTTTTTTACCTTTTTTGTACTGTTTTGGGTTTTGAATTTTTTCATTGTAACTTGCTCAGAAAAATAACTGTACTGGGTCATGCCAAAGGTCTTACCTAGCTTGGTATTCTGTCTCCAACAGTGGTGATAAGTGGTGCACCATTAGTGTGCCAGTAGAAAAATTCCTGTTAAGATTGTTTGCTCGGGGTGAGAAGGGTCATGGAAGGCCATATTTTTTACTATGTAAGTACTTTTCACTTTATTTTTCCTTTCCTCTGAGAAAAATATGGGTTGTAAAACCAACTGCTTATTCTTGTTGTAGGAAATGCTGTAATTCTGTGAGGTGTCATGGCTAATGACTGTAGAGCTGGGCTGCAAACATTTTTTTTAATTCTTCTTTCATAGAAAATCATTATCAAAAATTGTAAGAGATAAATATTTGCATCCATCCAGGAGTGGTTAGTCAGGACAGAGATTACAGGAAAATTCCTGAGTAATATTTTGACAGCATTTCTGGATTATAAAATTATTTCCTTCCTTTATTCATTCATTTTTATCTGTCATTGAGGGTCAGTCATTAAGGGTGTTGTTTTTTTCCTTATTAAATGATATTATTTAGAGATAAAAATATCAAAACTGTTAGCTTTTCTAATGGAGAGTCAGACAAGAGGAAGTATGACATTTTTTTAGAGTTACTATTTTTTACAATGATGACTAGAGAGATCATCAAATGTCACGGTGAGGAGTTTCTTCCATACATCTAAAATAGATGAATAAAATACTGTTGATAGGTATTCCAGACAGATTCTGTAAGGAAAACTGAGATGGATGTTTATTTTTATCTATGGTAAATTATAGAACAGCATAAATAGGTGTTAAATGTCATTTTGTGTGTTAAATTGCTGCATTTAGAGCAAGCTGACCAATATGGGTATCAAGATGATAATTAATATTGATTAATGACTGTATTTATCTTTTTGATCCAAATGTTATTCTTAAATGAAATGTTTTGTTTGCAGTAACTACCGCTCTCTTTTAAAATATGAGATATGGAGGATGCTCTATTGTGAACTAGGAAACTTCATTCTGCCCTCTGTGAGTTATGACTGCATATCAAATTTTAATGAAAAAGGATAAATAAATTGTCTCACAGTTCACCATCATCCACTATATCACTCAATTCATCCTATATAATATGTAATAAACTGAATGCTTCAATTTTTGGTTTATGTGACCATTTACAACCAGTACTATTGCCTGAGAAATTGTCATCCCACAGTAGTTCACATAACCAGGGAGCAGACTAAAGTTCTCTGCTGTACATCTTGACACTAAAGAACACACACTTTTTAAAAATCTGTAATAAAAATAAGATTGGCAAAAGGTTGAGATACATCAATTAAAGAATATTATCAGTAATGTAGAATCTTATTCCTCAGCTCTGTATTTGACATTGTCATGAGATAAATTTCAAATGAGGAAAAGAAACCCAAACCAACAATAGATGACTCAGTAATATAGTTTATTAAATGATTGCTCTATTCAGTTGCTGTGTTGTCTGATTAATTCTTCTATTCACAGTTAATGTTATCCTTCTAAGAAGAGAGATCTAACACCAAAAACTGTAGAGGTAGTCAGAGCGTCTATTTCTCCAAGAAATTTCTTAAATGTTTCTGGGTGAATTACAAAGAAATTGGAGGAAGAAAACTGACAAAGCAGTTGGGAAGCTAAGCTGCTTTTAAAAGTTCTGATTGTAGCAGGACTGATTTTTAAGGAAATCTTTATTTTCAACCTTCTCTATAGTCATCACACCATTGTATATTGTTCCTCTGTGTGAGAAGACAAAAAAAAAAAATATCATAGTAAAGTTAATAGTAATTGAAAAACTGGGGTAAATGTACTTCTCTGATATGTAGAGCCCAGATAATGAAAGCAAGGAGCACCAGAAGTCTCACGAAAGTTTTCCAGATTTGAGTTTACTGATTAAATATCCTTTTCCCTAAAGAGGCCTTTCAAGTAGTTTACTTAAGTAGTTTACTTAAGAGTCTCATATCTAATGCTATAAAAGAGGTCAACCACAATTCTTATTTAACAATGACATAAAAAATATTACTCACAGGATTCTTCCTGTATTAAACACATATATTAAACAGAACTGCATCACAGAGATTTTTTTTCCATATTCTTGTTAGTGGCTTCTAAGGAGGCAAGAATGAACAAGGTATTTAAAGGTCCTTTCATTTTGGACAGTCTGTGCAGGAGTAGGTGGAAGAAGCATTCCAGAAGGAAACTTTGATGAGATGGCAAAACAGGCCTTGATATTTTTGGTTTTCTGGAAAGTAGCTGTTTGTCACATGTCTCACTATTTTATACGAATAAAAGTTGCAGATACCTCGAGTAAATCAAAAACCCATGTACAATGTGGAATCCTGAGCTGTTATCACTTTTTTTAACAAAACATGAGCACCTGCTGCTTTAGAATTATTCCCGAGAAGAGCAATATTCATCATAGTTTGATTCTAAGAAGACATTTTTACATTAGGGATGGTGATAAGTAACAGAAAGGTGCAGAATAGAATGGATTAAAGATCTTTCCTTAATATGAGATTACTGATGGACTGTAAATGAAAGTTAAGGGGTTTTTTAACATTCTTTTGTGAGTACCAGATTCCCCATACAAAGTATGAAGATAATTTTGCAGTAGCTCCAGAGATCTAAAAGTTTGGAGGTTTTTTGCTTTTATTTCAAAGGATGGGTACTAGTTCAATTTTTTAAATATATTAATTCTTAGGATCAGATAACTAGCTTTACCCTGGCTCATAAAGGAGTGAGAATTACGTAGTATTATTTAAACCTCCTTGTGCATGTATGCGTCTATCTCACTGCTTTTTGAACCTGCTGGCCAATTTTAACCAAATTTAATGGTTGGGTAGAAGTGAATTCCCTTTTTTTAACTTCCTCTCTGAAAAAGATTCTGAATCTCAAGATAAATCTTAATAAGGTACCAGAGAGATCATGCCAGCACGTACTACTAGGAATCTCCACACTCAGGAAAATCCAGAGAAATTTTCACATAATAAAAGCATGAGAGTCCAAAGCTTGAGATGTGGAGACTAGCATTTGTGAGCTTTGCTGCTTATGTTGCTATACATACATAGCCCGTTTATTATTAATTTCCTCAATTTTGATGACTTCCTAATGTTTCAAAGTATTTTTTCAGAACCATGTATCTAGATACTAATAAGACTCAAGCGAATACAATACTTACTGAAGTTAACAGGAGATAGATGTTGTCTGGGCCTCTTAATGTAGAATAGTTTCTTATACACTTAATAAGTGTTCCTTATTATGGAAATGAATTTTACCTAAATGAGAAAAAAAAAATCCATTTTGATGGATCATGTTTCTATGCTCATGGGCTGCTTCTCAAGAGTTCATAATTTTCTTAAATGTGTCATTATTCTAAAACATGCATTAAATCAATTTGATGAACAATACTTGCTGCCTAGGTTGAGAAGTGGATCTTCAGAAAGGTTTGTGTGCAAAATTGGAACTGTGCTAGCTGAAGTTCAATCTGTGGTCTTAATACAAACGTTGAAATATTGCCCTCCTAGACTGTTCTTCCATACTATCTTAAACTATACTGCTTCAAATATACTCTCAATAAAAAGTTCATTGATTAGTGTATTAGGAAAATGTGATTGAAAAGAGTTGTGACCTCCATCTGGTTGTTCCATAGTCCCATTAACTATATTGGGCTTTATCCTGAGGTTTTCTTCTGCTCCAGCACTAGCATTTAAAATTCCAGCATCTCAGGTGGCTAACCATATGTGTTCTTAATGAGACAGGGAGTTAATTACCCATCTAATTTCTTTTAAAAATTCCCTTGCTTTCACTGAAGAAGCCTCACAATTCTATCTCTTTGCATGTCCTATGGCTCTTTATTAGTGATGGATATTTGGTGGTATACGTTTCTGAAAGTGACAAGTGGGAATTGGCAGGAACGTATTTGTGCACTGTCCTGCAGAGGTTTCAAAGGCTTGCACTGAACATGACAATATAGAAGCAGAAAATATTACCAGGAGAAAATGATTATCCAAAGAAAAGCTGTAGAGTAAACCAGGGAAAAGAGAGAAAACATAGTTTTCAGTAGGTATTTAGCTTCAATTAGAAGATTTTGAAAGCATTTTCTTCTAGAAACAATTTTTTATACTTCATGAAAGCAGTCTAAAAGTTGGCTTTGAAAGATTTTCTTTAAACATGAGAGCTCAAAGTTTCATGGAGTCTCTTGGGACAGATTTCAAATGTTTGAATGAAGGCAGTCAAAATTTGAGCATCCCATTTTGGGTCACTATCATCAATAGAACAAACTGCTTGCTTCCAGGAAATAAATTTTCTCATGTGTCTTAGACTTTATTTCCCGATATATGAATTACTTTTCAGAAGTGCATGTTTCCCACTACTGACTATAAAGGACATTTTAGGTATAGCTTTCCACACCTAACTCCTGAGCAGACGAAGTTTAATAAAAGAAATATTATTACTTACATGCATTTATTTTCAAGATGCTGGAATTATTTCTCTTCTATCTCAGATCTCTGTCACTAGCAGGGAAGAAAGAGATAACAGATTATTATAATACATATTATTTTTATTTTAATAATAATAATTTTAACAATAATAGTCCTAATAATAATGATATATGCAGCCTTTAAAAAATGAATTTGTGTTCCTAGTATTAGACACAATCTCTATTAAGGGTCATATTGCAGAACTTAGTAAGACAATAAGCCAGTAGCCAATGTTCTGCATAAATAATGAGCCAAATCAAAATCAGTCATGCATCTAATTGGGACATTTGTACTACACTGCTTGAGGCATAGAATACTTTTTTATGCTTGATATGTGCTTGGCAAAATTAATCAGATAATCAACTCTCAGTCTCATCTCTATTTTCTGAAACTCTTTGTGGCACTACATAAGGATAAGATAGCATTTCTGCTGACGGTGGTCTTTAACAGGTTTTTAAAAAAGGAGATAGCTATGTCATTAAAGACAATAAATAACCATAAAGGAGATTTTGTGAATATTATAACTCTTTAAAAAGTATCCATGTCTAGAGGGAAAGAACTAGACTGGTGATCCAAGCCCCTTTTTTAGCTTTTCTGATGGTTGGCCATAGCCATATTTCTGCCTCTTTTTTGTGCCTTAGTCTCCTCCTTTATAAAAGAAATGATAAAATATTCGTCTTTGTATTACTTTGATGTCTGCTGACAGAGATACTTCATAAGCCCAAGAGACTGTTTTCAAAATATAGCTTTCATTGAGGACTCAGTGAAATATTTGAAAAGCCTAGGAATGAGACTAAAATCCTGTCACACTCAAGGTCTAGCACTGATTAGGGCAAAATACTTAAACAGCAACAAAAAATTAGAGTGTTTTAGGAAGATAAAATATCAATTTTCATAATCAAACAATACATTGTCGGGAAAAAAATTATTCCCACGTCTCATGCCTGACAAGGCCAGGGCCCAACAGAGTCCTGAGCTCAATTCATCCAACACACCTGTGGTCATTCACACCTGTGAATTATTTGGCAGCTCTCTTTCATGCTGCCTTCTCCCCTCTGGGCCACATCATCAGAAAGGAGATGTGGAGACATCACGTAGCAGAATGGCACCCGGCAGCTTTTTCAGCCTTGTTGCAGCTCGTGTAAAAAGAACACATTTGGTGACTTGCAGAGGACCCTTTCTTTGTGCTCAGAGGACAGCACGACCTGGTCATAGGACAGGATATGGACAGGAGATATCTGATGGGAAAAAATCTTGTTGACAGTAAAACAGATGAACATAGGAGAGGAGGAACTGCAATGTGCATTCCTCGAGATATCTCCTGGCGAAGTCTGTGCATCTGTATGAGCTATTCTGCCCTGAACTATCAAAGCCATGGTAGTACAGAAGACCTTTGTACACTCTTCATTGTAGTACTCTTACATATATTTGTCATAGAAACAGAAGGGATTCTTCTTTAACTCAGGAAATAAAAGGTATTGTAACCAGAAGAGTTTATTTGGGCAACTGGATTTCAAGACTCACTAAAGAAGAAAAGATACTGAAGAGAATATTTCTGAATACTAGCATGTATTGGTTTATATCTAAGGCAGGCATTAAGTATTTGAGTTAACCTGATAGTGATAGAACAATAACAAAGGACTCTGCATAAATATCTGTTTGCTGAAGTGTTAAGCAGAAATCTTTGGGGGAATATTTTCAATTAAGCACTCTCAGTCCAATTGAAATGAAAAAGTACAGTCTTTCAAAGTGGCTGTTTTGGTGCTTGATTATGTTAGAGAATATAGCAGATCTCTCTCCAAATTATACAAACTTTCCATGGGACAAGGAGACCATCATATCCAGCTATAAGTCCTTTTCTGGGATGGGTTTAGTGTGCTTTCACTAGCCCTGTGTTTCAGAAAAGCTCTAATAACCCTCTGTGCATATCCTTTCAGCCCCAGAAGACATATAAACACATCTCAGTCTGGGCCATCACTGAAGTTTTTATGGGTCAGGTCAAGACAAATAAAACAAGCTGTAACCTAAACCTTCTTTAACACTGATGTTGACTGAAACCCCTTCTGAGGTTTTAAAAAAGTTTTATTAACTTTCTCAAGTTTGCTGTTTTTCATGGCTGTCTGACTCCTTAGGAGAGCAGATAAATCTCTTCAGTGGAAAACTGACATATTACAAGAGACTATTCTTGCTGTGTTTCTGATTTGGCTGGCATGACTATAACTCAGTTATGTTCAAACGCCAGTTTGTAAGTCCTTTAAAGTAGTGGCTTTGGGAAATCAGGCTGGCTGCAAAATCCTCTTATATTATATACAGCAGTCACAGGCAATTAAACAGTTAAACTTGAGCCCTGCCTAGAGAAAACCAGAATATTCCCCACAGTAAGTTAGTTGCTAAATAGTCTTGTCTCTGGGCCAGTGTGTGTTGGGACAACATGATTTTAAAGTAACTCTGGTAAAACACCTTGTTTTGGATTATTACCAGCATAAAAAATTTAAATCTCAGTTCTATCCAGCTCAGCTCTGGTCTGCCAATGAAATAGCTTTAACAGTACTTCAAAGAGATATATCAAAAATATTATAGGGGGCCAAAACTGGGTAGTTACAAGCAGCTTTCCTTTCCTGACTAGGAAAAAAAATGTTATAAAGCCATCAGAAAGATCTTCTGTGTTTGGCAAAAATAAGGTGAGAAAGCTTGGAGAATTGATATAAAGTTGACAGACAAGAGAAGGATGTGAAGTCAGCTGCATTTTCTCATGAAATACAGAAATAAACATACTAGAACTAAACAATGTGCATAAATATGGTGAATTCATCAGGGTCATGCCTATGGTTAATTTGGCACTTAGCTGGCAAATCTAGGCTGAAGAGAAAAGCATATCTAAAAAGAACTATTCAAGTGTTCAATATTAAATTAAACAACTTGTATTGAGGTTGAGAAGTTGTAATATTAAAATATTTTGGTCTCAGTTACTTAACTTTATTCTAGGAACTTCAATAAAGTGTCTCAGAAGTAAGTGCCTCAAATCAGAAATAAAAATGCAAATATTTAATTAACTTCTTTCTTTAAATTCCAGTGGTCAGTCTTCTTGAATTTGATTATCACCTAATGTTACTTTTATATAAGTGTATTTTCACTGATTTCATCATTGCTCTGAGTTGCTTTCAGTTGACTAAGATCAAGTTAAATGCATCAGTACTGTACACCGATACTATTCATTAGAAAAATACAAAAATATTCCTAACATGCACATCAGCTTGTGACCATTCATGTGGAATTTTCTTTTCAACATGTAACAGTTTTTTGGTTTTCAGTCAATATTGTCACCTTCATGTCAGAAGTAAGTTTCTATTGCTCTGTTAAATGTTAAAAGGCTTTAGCTTAAACTTCTAGGACACACTGGAGCTGGTACTTTTGTACTTACTGAGTATGGTTTTCTTCCTTTCTCACTGTTCAGTCGTAACTGTTATAGCTGGAAGTCTGTCTTTAGGGTGCTGGTTTTGTTCTAAAATTTGATAATATTTACCTCAGACAATCACAGAGATTTTTAACAAGTTCTGTAATAATATCTAAAATAAATCCTACTCAATTTTCAATCTGGAGGATTAAAAGTTATCGAGCAGTGGTACCTTAAGCCTTGGTCAGCTCTGCTTCTTGCTACAGACCCTTGAATTTTACAGGCTGTTGAGGACAAGTCTGTGGACGTGACATATGAACAAAGTGAATGCTGGTTAGCCATGAAAGAATTCTGGTTAGCATCGTAAGTATACACAGTTTAGGGACATACTGATCATTTATCTTTGTTTGGGAAGTCTCATGTGGAAAGCAGATGAATTTTGTGATGATATATGTTGCTAAGAGAAGTTTTTCCTGTGGGTTATGGATGGAATGGGGAAAGTATAAAAGTGTTGGGGGAAAATATAAAAATAATTGAATTAATATCATATTGAAGATATGTGAAGATATTAAGTTGTTTATGAGTGATGACATGGGAAAATGTTCATTACCAGAAGGGGGGATATTAGGGTCAAACCTGATATCCAGAACCCTGATCTTCTATGTCTGACACAGAGACATCAGATTTCCAGATTAGAAAAAAGGGTTATAATGCTGTCTGCATAACATAATGTAAGGAGGAAGGATTGGATGACAACTTTAGCTGCATAACTAAATAGAAAGGCATAAGTCTGTATTGACCAGAAAGGAGCAAGAAAAATCAAAATCTGCTAGTTTTCAATCTTGAATATATTTTGACAATGACACATTTCAGAGTAAAAATGTTAACTGTATTATAGCCCTTGTGAGACATCTTAAGGATCATCTACCTCTTATTTTGACAAAAATTTTTTTGAGCTTATCCTTTTAGATTTAGGATGACTTTTTGATTTCAAGGATTTAAACAGTTACCACAGACTCTAGACATCACTGAATTGCCTTGCAAATTTTTCCATCTGGTCATAGCTACAGGGTCTATGGCAACACAACTTTGACTAATGATGTCACTTATGCCTTATATCACTAAAAGTTCTCACAAAGTCCATGCTCTTATAATTCGAGCTCAGATTTTGAATGCTTACTTTTTCATCATTGTTAGACCAAGGGGAGAGAGGAAATGTAGTTAACTAAGCCTAAACTGAATGTTAGTGTATTTTTAATAAGTTTTTCCTTTGGAAAAAATCCCCAAAAACTTGAAGAATGTGACAAAGTAATACATAGGTAATTCACAAAAACATTCTTACCTTTGATCATGAATGTGTAAGTGAAAAAGAAAACATGCCACACAGTTACATTTTTCTTCATGTTAGAGGTCAGAGAAGGTAAGAAAACTGCTTTTTCATTTAATTGCATATAAACATGTCCCCAGCCACTGCTTAAGCTAAACCATACACAGAATGTTAAACTACTGCATGTGAAGTAAGCAGAAAATTAATATTTCTTTCAAAGCCTGCATTAACCCCTTGATCTTGACCTTCAGGTTTAATGGAGAACTTCAACAAAGATGTAGACCAAAGGCATCAGTGCTGCAATAACAAAAAAGAACACTACTTCTAGAGTTTGTCCCTTTCCATATCTGTGAAGTTTTGACACAGCTCTAGATATTTCTTCTTGGCTCCAGAATTCTGACTGTCCCCATACAATCCCACTCAGGAGTCATTTACCCATTTCATGTGCCTATTACCTTGCACCTTAAGGAAGTCTACATTTAAGAAAGGAGAAAATTATTTCCTCAGTTGAATACCTCTGCTAGGCTTTGGCCAGCATTTGTCATAGTCTATAATCACAGATCTAAAGATACAGGCACATATATTTGTTGGTCTTGGCCTGGATGTCCTGGGATATTGTCTTTCCCTGTGACATTATAGTACAAAGCTCTGCCCATAAGTATTCCATATGTCTAGCAAAGGATTTTGCTGAATATCCTATCTCACTTAGAGTCATCCATCACAGTTTGCTGCTCTCAGAGGCATGGTTTAGTTCCAGAGCACATGCCTGTCCACTGGCTGAGCTGTGATTTAGGATCGCCCCATGAGTGTGGAGGAGCTGTAGATGTGGGCCAGTCAGGAGATTCTCCTCAAGAAGGATGCTCATTGCTGGAGAACAAGCTTAGTTGTAGGAAGAGCCTTTTAAAGAGGAGTTCATGGACGTTGTTGAATTCCATATGCTCAAAACAAGACTAAAGGCCAGAGTAGGACAAAATCAGTATGTGGCGGTTTTAATGCTTGCCCAGGGTTGCTTGAAGAATGTATTTACCACAGTGCTCAAAAGCTTTTCCTTTCTAATGGGATGCTTCTTATTTTATTTGTTATCTAATCCATGGCTCTCCAGATAATCTAGAAAGATGAAGGCATCGTAACTCCCACATTTTGCCCATCACTTGGCACTCATAAACATACTGTCACTGGTGGAGGAGGAAAAAGTCTACTTTTTACTATACTAATTTTTATTCCTAAAAGTCTATTGTTAGAACCCCTTTTATACTAAAACTGGCTCATAGATACAGAATTTATAACTGTATTGTAAGTCTAACTTAGACATCTGAGCTTTCAAAATCAATAAATCAGTCATTAGCCCTGTTACAGAAATTTTTTGGAGTGTAAGGAAATATGGATTAATGCTGAGTTCTGTGCTTCAATCTGTTAGGATTCTGTAGTTCACAACTTTCCCCTGTCACTACCACAGGCATCATTTCTTGAATTGAAACTTGATGATGGCAAACTTAGACAGTGATGGTGTTTCTGCTAAACATTTCTGTACACTTATAAAATCTGAGTGCCCCGTCATGGCCATTACAGGCATTGGGACAGGGAGCACTCAAGTGTTTAACTCTGCTAGAGGGTGCCCAGGTGCAGAACAGAGAACCAAGAAAGGTGCTCCATCTTGATGCAGAAATCTTTCCAGGTCATATTTTAATGGTAAAGACATCCTTTCAAAATATTCCTTTGAAGAATTAAAACTATTTTATTGCTAATAGAAATGACAAAACAGATATGGGACTTGCTTATACTTCCAATCTCCACTAGCACATGTTTCAATTAAAAGTAAAATTACCACATTCTTTAGTTTGTGTATTTTTTTTGATAGAATGGTACATTTATATGTTAATTTTGCTAAGATCAACTTTATTTATCTACAGGAAGCTATTCCAAGATTGTTGTACATTTTCTTCACTTCTGAAATGTTATCACATTTAATTGCCTGATCTTATTTGGGTTGCAATCATAGTCATTAATTAGCAGGAAGGTGAGGGACAGCATCATATCTAACTATCTGTTATGGCTGCTTTAATGAGGAAAATACCTGCCATCATTTTAAAGGCATCCTGTATACTTCACAAATACAGCTTGCTGTAGCATTCTCATTTAGACTGTGAACATCAAAGGAAATTGATGTCAGGTGTGAACAGAAGCTGTTGAATATATCTGTTGAGGAAGCTGAGTGGTGTGTCTGGATGGGAGAGATGAAGGGCAGCTTAAAACATTAACAAAACTACAGGTAATTAGTGTAAACTTTCAAGGGTAAGGTATGCTTGAGGAATAAAAATGTTGTTTATAGCTATTCCCTGTAGTGCCACTATCGCTAAGGGTCTGTCAATGTTTTCATTTATAAAACTCTATTTTTATAGGATTGTGCACTAGTAATAAAAATGTGCTTGGGGCTAGAAGTTGACAATTTAAAGAAAAATAAATTGGTTTTGTTGTTTTCTGTTGTTTTTGTTTGGTTTGTATTTTTTAAATATATGAGTATAGGAAAAATAGAAGCTTATCTGTTTTGAATAATTATTTTCCTTTGTGTAATTCATCTGTTGGTTTAAGATCAAATTAATGAAATTTGGCAAGCAATTAGTTCTTGGTATGGACTAATAGGTATTGGAATTCCTGGGAAAGAATAAGTAGAACAAGATTATTTAGTATTTCACAGGCAAAATTATATCTTTAAAAGAGGATCATAAAGAACTCAAGGCATCTGCAGAATATGTTAAATATTTTCATTCCAAGGAAAGTGCTGGAGTACACAACCAGAAAAACAAGCTTTAAGAAGTGCCAAAATATAGGCAAGTTTGGTCAGTTGGAAAGACGCAAGCTTACAGTGCCCTATCAGCCTTGCTAATGATGTTATAATTCATAAATAGAATACAGTAAGAACCTTCTTAGGCTGCTGATATTCTACATGCTTAAGAGAGACACAAAACAGTTTTCTTGGGGGGGGTGGGGGGGAAGCCTTTTGTCTCTTACCATGCAATTATAGTTAAATTTTGTTTCACTGTTATTTCATATTGGACTCTTTTACTGTAAGGAATGCTTTTTTTTTCCCTCATCACATTACAACAATCAGAGTAGTGAAAGGATGGTTGTACATTTGGGAAAAGGATCCTTATAAATGGAAGTTTAAGGGCCAAAGATGTCACGGGTCACATGAGTGTATATCTAGAATAATATGTACTGCCCATACAAGTTTCTTCACCTTCCAAGATCTCTGGTTGCTTTAGGAGAAAAGTCAAGTATCGTTACCCATATTGTATGGATGAGGAAACCAAAGGCAAGTAAAGAGCTGGCTTAAATGCCTCTGAGTAGAGTAAGCTAATAAGGCACTGAAAGTTGAGTCTCTTGAAAGAAACACCATCCTAGTGCTTCACCCACTGTATGAGTTTGCCTCTGCTATCTTTTGAAGCCTTGGAAAAAACTTTATCTCAAGGGTTGATATGTACTCCAAAATGAAACCCTTTAAGTTTTGTATCTATTTCAAAGTTTTCCATCAAATACTTAAAATAGAGCCTGGATAAAAATATAAGGGTTTGGATTTGATGTTTGATTTTTAATTTTTTTTTAAATTGTGGAATCCTTTCTTTCGTACATATATGTATATGGTATGTTCTTCTTGAATGTCATAGTTGCAAACTCACAGTGCATCACTGTGGAAGAAGTAAAACTGCAGTCACAAATACTTGTTGCAGCAGTTTTTGATAAGAGTAGACTTTTTATCATGAGAAAGTTCTACAGGGATGCACTACATCCTAACCCCTCTAAGACCAGGATTTAACTTTCCTGATGATTGTATGGTTGCCATTTTCATGAGAACACATTATTGCTTTCCTGATACATGACATCTGTTTTCTGGACCTGCAATCATTAATCCAATTACATGTGCTCAAAAGGCAGGATCATGGTCCTCTGACCCAATCATCTCCATAGCATAGGCTAGAAAATATCCTAAACATGGTTTTGTCTTTAGAATCAGAGCAACTTTTAGAATCATCCCAAAACAGGACACTATTTTCTCTGTGTACTTTCATGACTTCTGAAAAGAGAGGAAAATTGTCCTTTTCCCTTTATACCTCCAGACTTACAAGCCCATAGTGAGTGAAACTGAGATCCTTTTGTCTAAATAGAGGTGCCCCTGTTGGGGAAATTGAGGGAGAATGGCCAGTCTGGATTCTGATACTAATTTTATAATAAAGACAGTCTGTGAATCAATATCTTCTGATCTTCATCATGCTCATATATATTAGGTTTCTTTTTTCTTCTCTCTTACACTCATCACCCACTGCCCTTATATGAAAGGGCTGAATTCTGCCCTTAGATCCCTGACTTCAATTGAATTTCAGCTTAAAGGCTGAGGGAAAATTTGGCATAAAAATCCCATATATTCACACTTTTTTTTTTTTTTTTTTTTTTTAAAAAATGAACTTTGTTTGGGGGGAAAAAACCACT
>VYXF01006659.1:151076-169612 GCA_013397295.1 Polioptila caerulea
GAAGGAAGGAAGGAAGGAAGGAAGGAAGGAAGGAAGGAAGGAAGGAAGGAAGGAAGGAAGGATTGCTGTCAGACTTACTATCAGTGACCAACAATGAAATTCAATGAAATTTAAAACAAACACTTGGGTGTGTAACCTGGACACAGAATATAATTAACTCTTCATCAATTTTGCACTCTATGTTTTATTACGTGACATCAAATGAAAATGCATATATTTTTGATTGTAAGTTTCATTACATCATCAATGAGAGCCATTGCTCTAGGTAAGATCTGGCACTTATTTGGCAATAAGTAGCCATTTTTAATGCTTCTTTTCTCCTAAAACAGGCCACTAACCTCATCAAAAACAACATATCACTTTTCAGTGAAACAATGTTTAAAAGAGAAAATCCTTTCCTGGTATGTTTGTACTGTTGAAAATAACTAATTCGTCTGTCTTTTGTGTCTCACTCATCTTTATCTGTGTACATTTCCCTCTGTCTTTACTAGACATCATTCTACTCAGCTAGTGACAATAGTTCCAGCACTCTCTAACCTACTTTTGAAATAATCATCTTTATTTTAAGCATACAGAATATGTAAAGTAGATACACAGAAATGAGGAAAAGGAATGTGTAATAGGCACAAGAGATTTTATTTACAAAAATATTTTGGATCCAGAATCCTAATATATTTTGCCATTAAAGAATCCAGACCAGTCACAATTTAAAGGATGCTGCGTGGGCCACTCCAGTTTGTACAGTCTTTAAGTAATCACAATGCAAATATGATTTTGGTTCCTACTTATATTATCAGGTTTTGGGAAAGGACAGCCTTACACACATTTCATATTTTCTTATCCAGCAGGAACACATTTATTGACTGGGCTTGTTACTGGTTCTGCAAGTCTTGAAACAATTTGCAACTGTGCATTTCAGCGTGCCTCTGTTGAATTCAAATATTTGAATACCAAATAGCTAAGATGATAGAAAATAATTCCATTAAGATCTCTGATAATAAAAAGGGTTTCAGAGATGTGATTTTGAACCTGTATACAGAAGGTTATGTTGCCATCATATGTTTGCTAAATTTTGGTGTGAAGTATAAATATTATCATTATCTAAAGACTATCATTACCTAGTAACCTCTTAAAAGGTAATCTGCTCATAAAAAATGGGATGTTGATTCTTGTTTTCAGATAAAATTTCTGTTAATTTCTTACCTGTGGTGAGCCTATATAGGCAGATATTGAAAAACAAACCATTGTTCTATTAACACTTTGCCATGATTCTCCGTAGGTAAGTAAATAGTTCAAAAAGCACCATACACCTGATGATCTTCAGTATGTTTTTTGCAGTTCACAAATTCATGAGAAAATTGTGATATCCCCACATGTTCATTATTTAAAATAGTTCTCATATTTCTGCAGTAAACCATGATTCCTTTCACAGATCAATAACTAGAAGTCTTCATAGTTTTTGCTGTGCAGCAGCAACTCTGCTGGCAAGTAGAATAGTATGAATGTTCAGCCATCAGAAACAGTGTTTGGTGCTCTACATTCTAATTTTTAAAAATATCCCAAAATTCCTGTTGCCATTTTGTTTAATTGTATAATTTCAAGATTGGTTTTGGCAAATATCTGTCATTTAGTATAAAACTTTGATATTTGATTATTTTTATTTCCTGTATATGTGTTAGTGAAACTAACCCTTATTCAAGGGTTAACCTTATCCACGGTCTGAGATCTCAAAATTGCTGAAATTCATCAAATAAATAATTCTGTATGAACAAGTGTCTTAGCTGTGGAAAGTTTAAAGAACAGAAGGATGACATTAAGCCCTATATAATAAATTTTATGCTATCATTGTGCAGATTCCTGCACTTCAGTGGCAGATAGATCAGAACTAATAATTCTTACACAAAATATGCAACTTTAATTAATATGCATTCAATTATAAATTAGTATCTTCCAAATATCTACCCTTTGTGCTGTTTCAGTGATAAACATTAGTGGAAATATTTATCTCAGAATAAACTTGAAGCTGGTAAAATGAAAAACCACTTTCTTATTTGTTTGCGTTTTTGAGAGCTTTATTACTGTTTATAGAGAAACATCAGATTCTGAGCCAACATTTAAGGGTTTTAAACACACTCATAAAATACACACAAGCAGCTGCATATGTACATATATGCACACAGACACATGTATACAATTTCCAGAGTAAACAGGAAACAAAAGTAGTTTGGGACTCCACAATTTCACCTGCATTCACTGTTTATGTATTTCTGAGCTTGTCTGTAATCCTGATAATTAGCCTCCTGGTATTGGTTCTGCTGAAGTGCCTGCAGTGCATTAGAAATGTCAAAATGAATCATTGTAGGAAACACTATAGAAGATCTATAACAAGTACAGAGGGGAGGAATATTAAAAGTCAACAATACACAACATTTTATTCACTTATTACTTGACAAATATTAAGCAAAAACCAAAATGTGATTTGATAATTGCAGATGAAAAGCAAAGACCTAAAGAAATAGAATTGTGGAAGTAAGAATAATTGGGAAAAAAAACAATGCTGTTAATCTTCTTTTTTTTTTCCTAATAAAGCAAAAGAAAGAAACGTTTCCTAGGTTGTAATAAAATATTAATACACTAAATGTTTATAATTTTTTTCTACTGGTCACATTTAGCTAGGCAGAAATTTAAAAATTCTGCTGGCATGTTTGTTTGGAATAAAAAAGCCTGTAGGTCAAGTCTTTCTGAGAGAATGCCAAATGTCTTTGTGTCCAGTTATTTATGGTTTCAGATAATTGTACAGAAAATATCAAATTTGCATAGTGTGATTATTGCTGATTATTTATCTAGCAGTCAAAATGTTTCAGTGGTTCCTAGGATGACAGATTGACAAGTACTTAAAACTCATTCATTTTATGAAATTTGCATGTAATTAGGCAATAATGAAGGGGATGTTTGTGGACAGCGGATTATACTACAATATACTGGAAGTGATTCAAATGCTTGACAAAGTGTTAACATTATCTTCAGTTTCAACTAAGTCTTGAATATTTGGCTCAAAAAATCAGTGGAAAAAATGAAATGGGTTATAGAAAGTTACTAAATGCTTTGCTAGAACAAAGTATACATTTTTTACTTCACTCTTTGTCTATTCCTTCTTATTTATGCACTGTTGATGAATTGTACTTCAGATATTTAACTCATATCACATTCAGTGCAGCTCATCTGTAATAGTTTTGCTGCCACTGCTTTGGTCATTATCACAGTGAAGTCCTATGAAGAATGGCTTTCTTTGGTTTCTTGGCATCTGTGTGGTATCTGAATTTTAAAGCTCCTGCTTTGAGATTCACACAAAAGAATGTGATCTTGAAGAACTGATTTATCATACAAGATATAATTTGTTAACCAGTTGTTTCTGCACAAATAGAATATTTAACTTTATGGTGCACACATTAGGTGGAGGTAACCTTCACCAATACTTTGAGATGGCTGACAACTGCAAAGGACTCCCACTTGTACAAAGGTAAAAAATTAGTTCAAATGTCCTGGTGTCATATTTGGTTTGTGTTTTCCAATTACATGTACCAGTATATCCCTGTTATTAGAGGATTTAATGTATATACATCAAATGCACTTCTACATCTCACTCCACTGTCAGTGGTCACCTTTTAAACACATACTAGTGTGCTGGGACCTGTGTAATGAAATACATTATAATCAGCTGTTTTCAAATATTTATCTCTCATTTTTGGAGTATATTCTGCAAATTAATTTAATATGCTCCCAAAGTAACAATAAAGATGCCATTTAACTTTTGTAAAAGGAAGAAGGTTTCTACATATGGGATCTGCAAAGCAGACATGTTAATCAGGGAATGGCATATGTTGGTCAGAAGAAGAGCATTTTAAAAATCTACCTATCCTGTTTTATGGAATACAAGATCAGTGTCTTTTTACAGGGCAACACACACATCTATTAAGGCATCATAATCTGGAACTGTCAACAGTTAATGTGATTTTTTTACCAAATGTTTTGATGGTGATGCCATTCCTGCCTCTTTTTGCTGAAGGTAGTGGTTTAAGCTCCCACACAGGAGTCTGGGCATTTGGAATAACCAAATTCTAGAATAAGAGGAATCTTAACTCTCTTGTCTGATGATTAAGTCACTCATGTGAGGGGAAGTGATATGTTGAGTGTCCAAGAACATGAATGCTCTAGCCTACTGTGTTATAGCATCAACCTATTTCTTTTTGTTCCAGGGAATACTAAGATATCTTTAAAACAGCTGTGATAGAAGAGACAGAGATAATGGTTGGCCTTGGTAATCTTAGAGGCTTTTTCCAAACTTAATGATTCTACAATTACATGACTCTAGGACTCTTGCAAAGTTAACTATTGCATTATATTTATAAGTTCTTAAGGATAGGATCCCCTGATAGCCACAAGGTCAGAATAGGAAAAACTAAATGAGCATCAAGTGCTCTGGCTGTGCATCCTTGCCTGTGATGTGCAGAGGCACCTTGTTCCTCTGAATTCCCTAGCTGGTTCTGCGCAGCTTCTATTCCAACATTCCTATTTTTAAGCAGATATTACTAAGCATCCTGTTTAAGCAGATATAAAATCTCAAGCCTAATCAAAGCCTAAAATGAGGTACTTGCCAGGATCCTCAGAGCTGTTAAGACAGAAGGCACTCAGTCATTAATATTCTCCAGAACTGATGTAATGAAAACAATGATACTTGGAAACTTCAGGGGACTGTACCTATATGAATAGCCAAAATTGCTCTAAAACACTTAAATCTTGAATCAAATCTTTTGTGGATTTAGACTCAATTCTGGGGATAATGTGGTGGGCTTCTCCCACAGAGTCCCTTCATGATTCCTCATAATCTCTGGATGTCTGAACTTTCAGTTCTGCACTTCTGAAGTAGTGTAGGCTCCTAGAGGCAAGACACAAGGGTTATTGATGCATCAGTAAGGACATAAGGTTTATTGAAGTGTTTGAAACCACAGAATAACATCATAATGGTGTGCAGGAATAGGAGCTTCTCTCACGAAAAAGGCAGCAGGATTGATAAGCAAAGTGAAGTGCACCTACACTGATTCACAGAGGATGGCACACAAACACGAAGGGCTGGAAGCCATTGCACAGCAGGAAAACCATTACACAGCTGCCGTCTCAGAGATATAGTAGAAAAGTTGCACAACTGGAGTGCTGCAATGGATGACTGTAAACTGTTCAGAAGGGACAGGCAAGGAACAAGAGGTTGTGGGGTAGTCCTGTATGTTAAAGAGTGTTATTTAGACTGTTTAGAGCTGGATGATGGTGATGACAGGGTTGAGTGTTTGTGGGTAAGAATCTCACAGAGAAAAGGCAAAAAAGAAAGATATCCTGGAGGGAGTCTATTATATACATTCCAAAAAGACTGAAGAGGCAGAAAAAATATTCTATAAGAAGGTCTCGCAGTTGCTAATTCTTCTCCTGAGGGACTTGAGCTTCCAGGATATATGCTGGAAATGCAACACAGTAGAGAGGAAACAGTCCATGAGGTTCCTGGAGTGTGTGGTAGAGAACTACCTAACACAGATGGTGAGGGAGCCAATTTTGGGAAGGCTCCCATTGGATGAGATGGCAGCTGGTCACTAGTGGCATATCTTAGGGCTCAGTTTTGAGGCCAGTCCTCTTTAATACCTCTAGCAATGATCTGGTAAGGGGATTGAGCGTACCCTCAGTCAGTTTGCAGATGACTCCAAGCTGGGCAGGAGTGTTGATCTGCAGGAGGGCAGAAAGGTTTTGCAGAGGGATCTGAACAAGCTGGATTGACGGGACAACACAAGTTGTATGAGCTTCAAGAAGGCCAAGAACTGGACCTTTTACCTGGGTCACAACAACCCCAGGCAGTGCTACAGGCTTGGGACAGAATTACTGGGAAGCTGCCTGTTGGAAAAGGACCTGGGAGTGCTGGTTTGCAGCCACTGAACGTGAGCCAGTGTGTACCCAGGTGGACAAATGCAGGCCACTGAATCCTGGCCCGTATTGAAAATAGTGTGGCCATCAGGATGAGGGTATGATTGTCCCTTTGTGCTTGGCAATGGTGGTGCCACACCTCAAATCCTGTGTTCACTTTTGTGTTGCTCACTACCCCAAACACACTGAGGTGTTGCAGCACTTCCAGAGAAGGGCAACAGAGCTGGTGCAGGGTCTGGAGCACAAGTCCTGTGAGGAGAAGCTGAGAGAGTTGAGCTTGTTTATCCTGGAGAAAAGGAGTCTGAGATGGGACCTTATTGATCTCTACAACTACCTGAAAGGAGGTTATAGCCAGATGGGGATTGGTTTCTTATCCTAAGTGATAAGTACCAAGATGAGAGGAAATGGGACTCATGCTATGCCGGAGGAGATTGAGATTGGCTCTTAGGAATAATTTCTTCATGAAGAGGGCTGTCAAGCCTTGGGACAGCTGTCAAGGGAAGTGTTGGAGTCACCATCCCTGGAAAGTGTTCAGGAAAGGTTGATGTGGCACTCTGGGACATGGTTTGGTGGCACTTGGCTGTGCTGGGTTAACAATTGGACTGAATGATCTTAGGGGTCTTTTTCCAACGTCAGCAATTCAATTAAGTTGTGTAGCTGTCATACACAGTTATGGACCTGCTAAGGTTCTATCTCCAGAGACCATTTGGTATCACCTTCTGGGAAGTTTGCTTATATGGTGGCATCAGCTAATAAGTATTCAGATTCCACCATCTTTTTGCAGATCCAATTCTAAACCATTAAAAGTCTGGATCCTGCTTGTTAACAATTTAGGTCATCCAATGAAAGATAAAATGGATACATATGACAGAAGTTTAGCTAAAAGTAATTAGTATTATGTGAGATGAAAAACACTCCATCTTTGCTAGCATGTGTGCACGTAAGGTTTGTGCACCCCTTTCATCTGCAACAGAAATATGTCCTCTTTTCTGGCACTGATCCCCAGGTGTATTCCCATGGCAGAATTCTTATCAGGAAGCTGAATCTGCACATATCTAATACAAGATCTTTCACCCTTCTTGCCAAAGCAAATGGCTTAAACATTTGTTCAGAAGCAGGAAAAAATTCTGCACTCACTGATGACTACATTTTCAGTTCTATCAAAATTTTTGGGAGCATTTTTCAGAAACGATTTCACATTAGAGAGGCAAAAATGTCAGGAGAAAGAGGGGGAGAATATTCAAGCCCCTCATGGACCTTTCTCAATGAGTTTTCTACACAGTATTCTCAAATGCTTTATGTAACCTGAATTAATTACTAAATCTATCCCCTTCATTATCTAATTAACTCATTCCACTGATTTTTTTTTTTCCCCTGTCTTTTAAAAAGCTGTTCAATTACTAACATTTCAGCATCTGCTTCTGTATTCTGATGCAAGGCAGAAGGATCTGATAGTTCTTTTAACTCATTCCGACATGTGAAATTTCAGAACCTTCAAATTCTCCCCCAGTATATAGTTAGCTACCCATCTGGTTGGCTTTTTGATCGAAGGGTTTGCTAGTGTCAGAAAAGCCATATGAGAAAAAAGGAGAGGAGTAGGTAGAGCACAATGGGACCATAAGCCATATTGCTAGGTACAAGGAAAACAAGGTCACCCTTTATGGTTTCAGACAGAGGAATAACAAGAGAAGACAACACTTGTATATTGTACAAGTGGCAGTTGGAAAGGTTAGGGTATAAGACCTGAGCTTCTGCTACAGAGAAAAGAATGAAATGTTCATTCTTTCATTTATTCATAGAAGAAGAGAGTAAAAGAAAAAGAAAAGTCTTTGTGGTACCTGGGGGCTTTCCTAGTCTCAGGGGTTCTTTAAACTGCATCCAAATTTTTACTTTGGACCTCTTTTTAAAGGTCTTTTATGCATACAGAATGGTTTCATAGCTGTGAAAGGATTACCTATCTTTGAACTATGGAGTTCAATAGTAAAGAATACTAGATTATTCCTTGTAATGTATTCATTTCTTTCCCGCTATTCTCTGTGTTATTTAACGTTTTGATTTCTGCAATTAAAACTCCTTTAAAATAATTTAAAGGGCTCTCACTAGAAATACAGCTCTGAGCTAAAGTTTGTCCTTCATGAGCTGTCAGTTTTAACTGAGCTACAGCTGGTGTTTACTGTCTTTGGAGATATTTGATGGGCACTGGTACTGATTAGTTATCTGTCTTCACACTGGATTATTTTTGGTTTTTAAAAGAAATAGAGAAAATATGTATGGGACTTTGTTTGCTCTCAGATTATACACTATGCTCTTGAACTGTCCAAAGTTACCAAGTTATCAGTCTCCTTGCCTCACTTTTCTAAGTGACTTGTTTCTGTCTTGGGTGAGAACTGTTCAAATTATACTGTTGATGATTTAAAAAGCCCTTACATCCTCAAAAATTCTGCTCTTCCCTGTCCATCCGCTTCATTCACTTCCTCCTGCTCCAACACCAAAGCATTCAAAGTTGTGGTCCTCAAAGAAACTGGAAGGGTTTCCCCCATCCCCTTCCTTTTAGAGAACAGATATTATTCTCAAAGGAAGGAAGAAACAAATTAAGGCCAGAAAAAGAATTAAATTAATGTAGCATCTCAGGATGCAGTTCTCTATTCCCTTCCATGAGCAAGAAAGGAGAGTTATGATCATCTTTCCACCCTCCTGAAAGATGAGATGAATGAAGAGTCTCTAGAAAATGACAAGGAGTTTCTGCAGCAGTTTATGCCACATCTGCTACAGAGATATGGATGGGAAAAAAATCCTTAGGAATCTGAAAAAATGCAGAGGTGAGGCTGTAATAGTACAGATAGTTATTGAGTAGGAAACCTGCTAAGTGGGGAAGACAGAGACTAGTTTCAGCATGAGTTACATTGAAGCTTTCTAAACTATAGAATATATGAGGAAAACTAATTTTTCATGCACTGGAGAAAGTGGATTTGAATCTTAAGAACTTTGAACCTTTAGTGTTTGTTAGGAGTCTTGAGAAACCCCTGACAATACTGCAAGCCATCCTGCGGTTTCTCTGTCATTCATTGTGTGCTGGATACCAGATTCATAACCTGTTCTGTGACATCTGGGGCTCTTGCACATGACCCCAGGTGGCACCTGACTCATGACCTTTACTGTTACAAGCATGTTACTTGCCATGCTTCCTTACACTCACAACATGGCTGTGGTATCAAAATATTACTAATGGCAACCATTTGTGCCCAGATTCTATCCGTGCCCAACATGCTTTTCTAAGACAAAAAGTGTCTTTGCTGTGTTTCTTTTGTGCACTATTTGGGCAGATAAGCTGGCCTTAGAAAGAGAATGAGAGGCTTGACATCCACAATTACAGCAGTATGTGGTGAGTCAAAGAATGGCTGGGTTCTGGGAAACTGGTGTCTACTTGTGGGTACTGCCCAGAGATGAGCATGACACAGGGTTTCAGTTCTCCCCTTCAAGCACTGTGTGGCCAGGATGAGGCTAGTTGTGATACTGTGCCATTAGCCCCTAGGCCAGGCAAAATAAGTTTTTGGCTTCTCAATCTTGGCATAAAATCCCTTTGGATTCTGTTACTGAGTTGAAAGCTGATCTGAGTGTCTCGATCTGTTTGCATTTCTCAGCAAAATTTCATCTTTAAGCCCAGTCCACCTCCACACAGTATATGGAAGGGAGTCTTGTAATTCTAAAGTAGACATGAGCATGCTTTGAGCAGTTTAAATGTAACCTAAGAGAACAGTCATGCAGTAGTAAAAGTCTAGTATAATCAGTGTGGCTCTGCCTCATCTCTTCATATCATCAAGCCTTTTTCCTATCCTTGCACTTGGACAGAAGTGCTCTTCCTACAGCTGTTTCTTCCATCCCTCTACTCTTTATGAACCAAGGCAATACCAATGGCAGACCATGACCAAGGTTCCAAGGCATCATTTCCAGTATAATGAAACATTAAAAGTGATGGAAAAGAACCTGACATAGAAGTAAAACTAGACTGTTTCTTTTTTATTATTATTTTGAGACAATGAATTACATCTGATTCCTTCAAACTCTGATAATGTTTGCACAGGGAAATATTCAGCATGATAGGTAACATTAAAATGTGGTCCAAATAGTCTGAGTGGTTCACAGAGAAGGCAGTGAGAATGACCAAAGGGTTGAATCATTTTAGTTACACTCTTGGCAGTGGTCCTCCACCACAGATCAGGTTGTCACAGGGTAGAAAATCTTAGATGATGTGGAACAGAACTCTTCAGAGCGTTGTGAAATGAGCAGAGATTTCTGTCTGATGTGTGATATTTTACCCCCAAGCAATGAGGTATGGGCTCCTTGTTCCCCATACGGGGTCTTCCTTTGCTTATCAACAGAGGTTTTAGGAACAAGATGAAGGAGAAAACCCTTCTCATATGAGTATGAGAACTCTAACAGCTATATTTTGCAGCAGGCAGACACTTTTCCAGGAGTTGTTAGAGCTGTAATAACCTTTCATTTATAACAACCTAGATAATAGTGGCCATGGTCTAAAAGGCCGGGGAACGATACCTCAATCATAGAAGTACCTATTGTTTGAAGAAAAGAATGGTGCTGGAGTGTTCCTTTCAAATCCCAGGCAGCATTTGAACACATCATTCATGCTCAAGCACTGTAACTAGCAGGGAAAGAAAAAGGACTGTGCCACAATTATAACCACATGCTCTGAGTCATGCAGTTGCCGAGTTCTGGGAAATTATAAGGCCTCCAGTTCTGAGCATTGACCAGACAAGATGACAGTGTCAAGAAAGCCCCCATTGATCACAGGGGCAGAACAAGAGAAAACAGCTGTAACAACGCAAAAAAAAAGACTTGACAGCTCAATGAAGATCTCTGCACTGTGCTCGGCAGCAGCCAAGAAAATGAGCAAAATATTGGGATTTAGAAACACCTAAGAATTGTAGAAGGGGGTAGAATACCCCAGAATATAAAGTGTTGGGACAAACTTCCCTTGTAGGCATGTTATATCTGCTTTTTTTCAGAGACCTGCATCTTTCTGTAAAGCTGAAACAAGGAGACAAGGAGAGGTGATAAAAGATTAGATGGACCACTGATCTGATCCAGAAGTACAATTTCTCTGTTTCTGACAGTTGGCTGGAATCATAAAGTTAGCCTGTGGCACAAACTGGTATTAAACCTTTATCTCAAGAGTCCTTGTTCAGTTTCTTTAACCATAAGACCATCCTTCATCTCCAATTTCCTCTTTCCATTTCTTCTGAAAATATCAAAGGAGCATAATTTCTCCTAATATTGTAGCATTCCAGTCCTGACCAAAACCAGGAAGTGAGCAGCAGGTGAATAAAAATTAAGCTGACATTTTCAAACTTCAAACAAAGATCTGTGTGAGGCAAGGAATGGTTCTGTTAATTTAATCCAAATTGGTTCACTCAGCTCTGGTGATAATCTGATCCATACCACAGCAAGTTTGCAGTCAGAAGGACAAAATAGTGTGTGAATTATGCTGAACCCAAAAAACACAGTCTATTCATGACCATACACTCAGTAGTTCAGGATGGAAGTAGGGGAAGTGGGAGGGAGGAATGGGGTGGTGAATAAAACTCAAAAGTAATTGGCCTGGTGCTTTAACAGCAGTTGAGGGTGAAAAAAAATAAAGAAAGAAAAGCGAACAAAAATGAGGCATGTATAAATGGAGGTATTGAACCTAAGTCAGAGGAAATATCCTGGTGCTATGTAAGAAGTCAGTGAAACCATATTTTGAAAACAATGTGGTTCCCTAGCCCTCTTGTAGTAAAGGTATATTATACAAGTGGATTTACTGTGTTGAAGGCTAAAAAGTGCTATAAATAGGCTAGAAAGACATAAGTCACTGAGGGGTTAAAAGTAGTATACATGTTATTGAGGAAAAAGCCTGGTCAAAGATATGCAGAACATCTGAAAGCAAAAATGTGGATGTTCCAGTGGTGAGTGGGCTATCCATGCATCCATAAACAGAAAATACAACTTAGAGAATTGCATGTTCCAGGGTCAAATTTTGAAATTCTTACTATATTTTTGTTCTTTGTTTATTTGGTTATGCAGTGACTTTGTCAGTATTCATTTGAATGCATAGAACCACAGGTCAGATCACACATTTGAGATCTGTGAGCCAAGACAGGAGTTACTGTACACAGATCTTTTCCCTTGCTCTATGAATATAAGCTACATTTACCACTCCATTTCCCCTGCTTATGAGACACTGCAGTTGACTGCTTTATATCAAAAATATCTCTCCTTCCCTTTACAGACCCAGCACGCAATGGGTCTGCATTTCCCACACCACTCCCTGGTGATCTGCACTCCTTTTGGTTCTCATCAGCTCTTTGGAAACTGCTTACATTTGGTTCTTGCATGGGGTGTGGGTGGTGAATGGAAAAACCTTCTTTCAACCTTCCCTACACACATCTGTGTAGGGCCTGTAAATTCAGTCTTTGGTAGCCTCTTTAAAGGATAACACTAAAAGCCCTAAAGATGTATCCCACCAAACACTGTCAAGTTGCTGAATCAGTGTTAATATGCACCATTAATTTTTTTCCAATCATTCAAACTAGAAGAACAAGAGTGATGGAAATAAAAGGTTATAATTTTGCTATCCATGTACTAAATAATGCTTTGTAAAAAGCAAAAGATCAGTGTGACATTTAGTCCATCTGTTTGGCAAGAAAACACCTTTAACTCTTTACACTTACTGAAACATATTCTAATGTCTATAAGTTGATATAATGATAGCCACCACAGGAAGGGAACTGCAGTGTTGCTATTTTTAACACAAGAAGTTACTTCAAGCCTCTAGTCAAAACTATATTGATCCCTTTTCCTACAAACCAAATGCCTTATTCATCTGTTCCAAGTTTTTTGGTTTTTTTTCTAGCCATTTGTCATTTACATAACACTGAGTAACCTGTCTTGGGAATGTCCTAAACTACAGAAAGCCTCTATAATAATTTCTGACACAGGGGATTTCATTGAGAAATCCTTATATTCATCAGCTGTAGATTCATTGCACTTTCTGTTTGACTAACCATTTCCTAGTGGAACACTGATATTTTATTTGGCTGGCAGTAGCTTCTAGCATAGGAGAACAGTTGTATTTTTGAAACTGCCTACCGGAAAGAATTTCCTTGCTTATTTTTCCTCTGTGAGTGTGTGTGCATGCATGTGTGTAAATGTGTGCATGCACGTGTATGCAAGTATTTTAATTAAATTTGTTGGATGTAAGTTCTACTTTACACATCTGTTCTCATTAAATGAGAAAACAAAGTCAGTATACTATAACCCTGGGTCATCTACATATTTAAATCATTTCATTTAGAATGCTGCTTTTTTTTTCTCTCTCTTCATGTCTCACTTTCAGCAGATATGATTCTTGATTAATATATAGGCAGTTCCCATAGCATTTGTTTCTTCCTATAGTCTATAGAAAGATTTCTCTAAATAGATTATACTTTGTATTGAAAAAAATTCATGTAAGTTGCCCTGAATTACTTCTTCCACTGGCCTAAAATGTAAGCCCCAGTAAAGCGAGAACAAATTCTTCAGCTAAGAGAAAAATAAAATGTCACCTAGTACTCTATTTTTGTTTCTATCTCTGTCCCTTTGTGCTCCTAATTATCTTCCCATCCATGGTGTGCATCTCAGCAGGAAGAAAAAAGGAAAAAAAAAAAAAGAAAAGAATAAAAAAAGACTCCTGAAATGAGCCTTTCCAGAAATGAAAATAACATTTTATCATCCAGGGATTTTCAAGAATCATGAAAAGAAATAGTATTACAAAATGCATCTGAAGTTGGAGTTTACTATCTTAATGGATTTCTCTATGGAGTCAGGCTATGTTTGTTCTTTCAGCAAATCTGGGAATCCTCAGGTTTATCCTTATGTACAGGGTGGGAGAATAAGGATGTTGAAACCAATCGTTTACTTTGAAATTTTACTGGATTTTGTTTACATCTTTAATTTTATTCAGCAATTTTAACACTTGCTCCACTCGGTTAATACATTTTAGGTCTCAACACCCTTCTTTTCTCCCAGCTCTTTTTTTCCTATTCTCTAAATGTTTTGTTGGTAAAATTACTTAGAAAGAAGGCACATAGTTTTGAGAAAATCTTCTTCTACCTCATTCAGACTTATGTATTAGAAGGATCTTAGCTCTTTTCACAGCTTATAAAATATTTAATGAGACATGATAGTAGGAGTTTTTAAAGTCGTTCCATGTGGACCTACATTCACTTTTTGTTGTTTATTTGTCTCTCTGGGGTTTTTTTTTGGTTGGTGGGTTGGTTGGTTGGTTGGTTGGTTGGTTGGTTGGTTGGTTGGTTGGTTGGTTGGTTGGTTGGTTGGTTGGCTGGTTGGTTTTTGGGGGTTTGGGGTTTTTTTTTATATTTATCTACAAGTTGAATCTAGTTCTATTATACCAATCTCTCACACAGGAGTAAAACTCACTCACATCCACTTAAAACACACACATTCTGCTTCTGCAGTTATCCATTTTGTTAAATACAAACACCAGAACAGTTTGGTCAGCCAGGATAAAAGGGTATAACCACAGAAAAAGTGAATTCAATGGTTTTGATGAAAGAAAGCCTTTGACAGAATTAAACCTGTTATGAGGAAATTTCTTAAGTTCAGTGTTTAAAAAACTTTACAAGAGAAGGGGAAAAATGCTGCCAATATTTTCCAGAAACACTAGGAAAAGATGCCTTACAAAGTGTGATATTGAAATGGATCAGACAGATCATCAAACAAATGGGTGTCAGGACTTAACCACACAATTCACCTTTTCCCTCTGGTGAGGAAACCAGATAAACTAATAAAAAAACCAAAATGCATGAAAGGGGAAATCTGCTTCCTGTAATCCTGAGGTAATTTTTTGAGAGTATGTGTTTGTGTGTACATGGTTCCTCCTCTGGAGAGTCTCTTCTCCCACTTTGATTTAAAGAAAATATCAGTTATTATCCAAACTGGAATATGTCCCTGCCATACCATAATCCTAATCCTAGTCTATTTGACAGAACATTTTGCCAGAAGAGTCTAATTTTTCAGTACCATTTTTCCTCAGTGAGAGCTGCCTTCTAGTCAAACATTATAAATGAACCTTCTTTGGAGTCCCTAGGAAATGCACTGTATCATTCACCTCCTGTCAGATTAGCTCTCGTTACTTGATATCTCCTGTGGAAAGTACAGAGGGGATTTCACCAGTTATAAACTCTCCTTATCTTCAGGTTGTTTGGACAGACTTCAGATTTCCCCTGGATCTTCATCTTTAACTTTTTCAAATTGTTTTATAGTTCAACTTTTCAGATTCATACCTGATTTCTTCTCCTATTTTAGGTACTTTTTATTTATAAGAAGAGAAAATTAGCTAAGTAGGGCTACTGGACTTCCTTTTTCATTGTGAATTACATTTCATATATGTCTCAAAATTGTTCTTGTCATCTGAAAATATATATATTGAAGTTCCTGGACAATTGAAACCAGATTATATCAGATTACACTCATTTTCTATGTTTTCTTTTAATGGATAGGCACCTGTCAGATATAAAAAGGGCAAATGACATCTCATTGCTTCGTAAATGCGGTCTTAACCTTCATCAGTGGTGCCTCACTTCACTATTTTCAGCCTGTATTTTTTATTTCCAAGTTTCCTGAGACATTTTGCATTCCTACACACATCCTTCAGCTGCATGAAATTAATGGTGTGACAGAAGGAAGTTTTAAAGAGGAAAGGAAAATTTTGTTTCTTGATTCTTCAAATCTGGATGTACTTAGAAAGCTTGTTATATCTCAATTTTTACATCAAAATGAAAGAAGGAGGAAGTCAGCGAAAAAGGAATGTGTTGTTGAGCAATGTTTTACTTCTGTGAAAGAGTAGAAATTCTCAGGACGTAATGATACATAGAGATTGAAAGATACATCTTCATATTCACTACAGTCTGGGAATTTCTTCTTTCTCACTCTGGTCCTTCTATCTCACCTCAACACATACTTTGCTCTAAAAAATTTAGGGCTTATAGAGACGCATTTGTTTGCACCTAATCTTGGATATCCAATGAACCAGACATTATTATAGGAATCTTTCCTGAAATGGAGTAACAGAAGAGAAAAGGCAAACTGCCTAATACTGCACAGTGCCTGTACGGTGCTTTCCAGCCACTTAGATTGTATTGCTAACATTGTTCAAACACCCTCTCATATAGGTCCAAATCTATTATTTCCATGCACAATGAAGTGTAGGATGTAGCCTAAGGTGCTTGAGTGTTAGGACTATTGTCAGAACCCAGGACATTCCTCTGACTGCCCTGGAGGCTCAGAGACCCTGGCACGGAGTCAAAGACACCTGTGCTTTTGATTTTAGCCCATGGAAACAATTACCAGCTTTATGTGAAGAATTAAAAGTCACAAGAGTTTGAGTAGAATAATAGTTAATTTGTCACAGCGTGAAAAAGTAGATTTTGGGTTTGTTAGAATGGTATGTAAGTCAAGACAAGATGTAGGATCCTTGTGGTTTTTGAGCTTCTTCTTCTCTTACTCCATCTTTTTCAGTGATGGTGGCACTGTTTGATTAGTTTAGAGTAGAGGCTGACAGTCTAACATAGGGGATAGGTATTGGAAAATTATTATTAATAAAGTACACATAGTTTTTAGAATAAAAAACTAACACCACCCCATGGGCAGGGAGTGTACCGCAAACTGACCTGCCAGACAGACCTCTGCAGGTCAGAGAAAGACTGAAATAGATAAGGAAAAATAAACAACTTTGAAAACCAGAGCCAAAGACTCTCGACTGCTTCTTCAGTCTTGGGGCTGGGAAAAAAGACTTTTAATACTTCAGGAGCCATTTCTGAAACTCAGAAACCCAACAGACTATGACAAGAAAATGTCAGTATTCCAAATAAAACCCCATACGTATGTTCAGAAAAACACACAATCATAGAAACACTTAGCCTGGAAAGGACCCCTAAGATCATTCAGTCCAATTGTTAACCCAGCACAGCCAAGTGCCACCAAACCATGTCCCAGAGTGCCACATCAACCTTTCCTGAACACTTTCCAGGGATGGTGACTCCAACACTTCCCTTGACAGCTGTCCCAAGGCTTGACAGCCCTCTTCATGAAGAAATTATTCCTAAGAGCCAATCTCAATCTCCTCTGGCATAGCATGAGTCCCATTTCCTCTCATCTTGGTACTTATCACTTAGGATAAGAAACCAATCCCCATCTGGCTATAACCTCCTTTCAGGTAGTTGTAGAGATCAATAAGGTCCCATCTCAGACTCCTTTTCTCCAGGATAAACAAGCTCAGCTCCCTCAGCCTCTCCTCACAGGACTTGTGCTCCAGACCCTGCACCAGCTCTGTTGCCCTTCTCTGGAAGTGCTGCAACACCTCAGTGTGTTTGGGGTAGTGAGCAACACAAAAGTGAACACAGGATTTGAGGTGTGGCACCACCATTGCCAAGCACAAAGGGACAATCATACCCTCATCCTGATGGCCACACTATTTTCAATACGGGCCAGGATTCAGTGGCCTGTATTTGTCCACCTGGGCACACACTGGCTCACGTTCAGTGGCTGCAAACCAGCACTCCCAGGTCCTTTTCCAACAGGCAGCTTCCCAGTAATTCTGTCCCAAGCCTATAGCACTGCCTGGGGTTGTTGTGACCCAGGTAAAAGGTCCAGTTCTTGGCCTTCTTGAAGCTCATACAACTTATGTTGTCCCATCGATCTAGCTCATCCAGATCTCTCTGCAGAGCTTTTCCCTCATCCCATAAACATGTCACCTTATCATTGGAGGAGAAACAGTCAGTCCAGCAGAATCTGCATTTCATAAAGGCCTGTTTGTGCTGGCTGGGCCTGATCCTCTGGCTGTCCTTTATACACCATGTAATGGCACCCAAGATGATCTTCCCCAGCAGTGAAGTCAGATGCACAGGCCTGTAATTACCCAAATCCTCCTTTCAAACTTTCTTGAAGCAGACATCTCATTTGCCATCTTCCAGTCAACTGAGAACTCCCTGCTTAGGCAGGACTGCTGGTATATGAGGGAAAGTGCCTAAGTGGCATTTCCACCAACTCTCTCAGTACCCTTGGATGGGTCCTATCTGGCCCTATAGATTTTGTGTCAAGTGGTGTAATAACACCGGGCCAGAAAAAATAAATTTTGCCCACTAGCTCTTTCCCGGACTGCGCCAAGTGTGGCCGCTCCCTGCCCAAGATGGGTCTGGGTAGCGGTAGAGCAGGGCTGCCAAACTCAGCAGCAGCAAGGCTGCTCTCTACAGCGCCTGGTGTGTCAGCATTGAGAATCAAGACAAAGATCAGGGAAGGGTCTTCCACATGGCTTCCCAAGCTATTTTTTCCTCCAACAGTCCAGGGAAAAAAAGATGGAGAGCACAGCTGCGCAGGGGTTTTTATACAGTAACAAATCGGGGGTGGATACAAATAAACAGCCAATAAGGACTCTGCAGGGGAGGATTAGGGGGGATGCCAATAAAACCTCGGGGCCAACCAAGGTAGACGGGAGGAGAGAACAGGTCACATGCCCC
>VYXF01006659.1:169654-339537 GCA_013397295.1 Polioptila caerulea
ACACTTAAAGGATTGGTCTGGGGTTGGAGTGACAGGGAAGGTTGAGGGAAAAGGGGCAGGATAACAATGATGGACAGGGAAGGAACTGGAACAAAAGGCAGGGAAATACCATAAAGGGTAACTGGGGCTGGTATTCTGGAGGATTGACACCAGGGTTAGGAGGAACAAAGAACATTCTACAATAAGGGGAGGGTACAACTTAGACGAAACCAACAATATAGGGGGTTATAACAGGAAAAACCATTACAAAAGGAAAGTTTAACATCCAAAAGAAAACACACCACAACATCGTAACAGGTTAATGATCATTTCACCTTGAATTATGGGTTCTTCACTCTGCTCCTTGTCTCTGTATTCCACCTCAGGAGCTAGGTACCTGGACAACATTAGGTTTCATCATAGGCATGAAGTCATTAGGCACCTTAACTTTTCCTTATTTTTTTCACTCTGTTCCTTCCCCCCATCCAATAAAGGATCAAGATTCTCCTTAGCACTCCTTTTGTAGATGATGTATATATAGAAGCATTCTTTGCTGTCTTTTGCAGAAGAAACTAGATTAAGTTCTAGCTGGGATTTGAATTTTCTCTCTGCATAACCTCTGAACATCCTTACAGTCCTCCTGAGTAGCCTGCTCCCTTCTCCAAAGGCCATAAGCTTTTGTCTTATTTCCTGAGTTCCAGCCAAAGTTCTCTGTTCATCCAGGCTGGCCTGCCTCCCTGCTGGGTCACCTTTTGGCACATAGGGTCAATCTGCTTCTTTAAGACTTCCTTCTTGAAGAATGTCCAGCCTTCCTAGATTCCTTTGCTCCTCAGAAATGCCTCCCAAGGGGATCACTCAACCAGTCTCCTAAAATGGTCGAAGTCTGTCCCTCGGGAAGTCCAAAGTATCAGCTCTGCTAGCCACTCTCCTTCCTTCTCAAAAACTTGAAAATTCTGTCATTTTGTGATCTCTGTGCCCAAGAGGCTCACTGACCATCATACCATCCGTAAATGTCTACAAAGCACATCCAGTGGGGAGCTTTCTCTTCCACACACTTTAGGAACCTCCTGGTCTGTTTCCTCTCTACTGTGTTGCATTTCCAGCAGATGTCTGGGAAGTTGAAGTCCCTCATGAGAACAAGGGGTAGCAATTGTGAGACTTTTCCCACCTTCCTATGGAATATATTGTATGCACCTTCATCCTATTTTTTGCCCTTGATATTATGAAATCATACTGCTTGAAGACATAAGGTGTTGTTCTAGCATTCTAGATTGGACATTTCTTAGTATTCTCTGAGCACAGCTTAGCAGCAAAGACCACCACAGGTGGAAGTCTTTGTATCTGAGACCAATAAAAACTCATAGTAGCTGTATGGGATCTGTCCTGTGTGTTAGATCCCTTGGGAACTAGTCCATAAGCAGAGAACAGTCTGTGGTAGGAATCCTTCGGCCACACATTCCTTTGTTCTCCCGTCCTTCTCTCTGTCTTTCACTAGACAGACTGTGTTTTTTCTGGGGTGTCAGCAACTGTGGCATGAAAGTTACCTAGGCAGTCCATCAGACTTATCAATGGTCTGCAGACTACAGCAATCCTGAGATGAAAACTTCATCTCTCAGAGATTTAAGATGATGTGTAAATATTTTAATTCTGGCCATAGAATACCTTTTATCATCGTCTCTCTTTGTCCCTTTCTCCTTTTTTACTTCTTTCCTCTCCTTTCTGCATCTCACTCTTCTAAGATCTATTTAATTATACCCATAGAAAAGAAAATGCTGATATCAAAAGAGCAATTCCCTCTTTTGATTTCCAATTCATTTTCCCCTCTCATTCAAGAGAATAGAAATATACAAAGTAATTTGGTATATAAAATGATTCCCCATAATTTTAATCCTTTTAAAGTGCTTATGGAGATTATCACAGTTTGATTTATTTTGACAAGGGGTGGTAAAAATTGTAAGAACAATAGTCTACTAAAAATGTTTTAAGAGCCTGTTGCTGTGTTACAGGAATGAACATTTCAGGTGTTTCATGGGTTTGGGGAACGATTTCCTAATACAGCTAAGTGAATTAAAGTAACACAAGGAACAAGAATTCACAATAAGTAGAAATGGACACCATTTTGCTAATGCTTGAAGACTTTTTTTCAGTAGTTAAAACATTACATTTTTCTGTTCTCTCTTCATTTTATTGCATCTTCTTTTTCTTTTCACAGATCAGGCAGCTAGATGTCAGAGCTACTAGGGAAATCATAGGATTGCCTAAATTTCTTAGTCATAAGACCTGCCCTGCCAAGGATTTGGGTTTGACCATAATATAAAATATCTCCCAGGCAGAATCACTGGGGGAGGGGCATAGCCCAGCCCCTTACAGGTCTTACCTCCCTTTTACCCAATATTTCTTTGTTTTGTGTGATGAAGTTTTGTCTGTACTCTGTTTTAAACAGAATGTAGTAGCTCAGTTCCTGAAGGAAATACAGTGACTGAGGATGAAGTGACAGTGAAAAAGGGCATTCTCAAAGTAGACTATGCACTCAGCTGCTCAGTAACATCATGGCCCCACGGAGAGAGAATGGGTCTCACTATGTGATGTACACAAGGCTTCCTCAGCCTAATGGAGCAAAGTTTATTCAGCAGCAGCAGAGGACAGGCTGCTCCATAACCCTACCATGAAGGTGCAGTCATTTGGGATGATCTATGTCAGTATTAGGAGTGCCACCATGGAAAAGACCACTATGATAAGTGTGTGTGTGCAGTCTTACAACCTCCAGCCGGCCTCTATTACCCAGATGTTTTGGGATCCCAGTGTCTTACACTGGAAGAGAAAAAACATGAAAGTGAAAATATTAGTTTTCCAAGACCATTAATTACATCATACATTCTAAAGTCATCTTATCTAAGATGTCAAGCTATCCCATTGCAAGAAGACATTACAAAATATAAATTAAGTTTTCATGACATTAATTTCCCCTTGTTCTGTGTTTGTGCTTTTAACTTTGGATTTATTAAATTTTGCTCATTGAAGATACTTGTTATTTGTGATGGATAATATATGTTGTTCAGAATAAACCTGAGCTTTTGGAAAATGGTATTTCTGGAAAATTGAACCTCAAAAAAAGCCCCCAAAAAGCTTGAAAAAGATACCACTGGAAGAGCTTAGCATCGTAAAGCGTGTAACAAATAGAATTCAGAAAGTAATCAGCTGTTATCATAAGATCATTTTTTTTAACTAACAAATCTAAATTTAAAATTATTTCAAATAAATAGTGATCTTTAGAAATACATTAAAACAGCAGAAAAAAAAATGAAAAAAGGAAGAGGGTGAATAACAGGGCAGGCAAATGACTGATCTTTCTGTGCGGTTTTCACTCAAGCACGAGAAGAATGATTACATCCCTACAGCAGTCTTCAAAGTGTTGGAGTCAGAGAGTGGAATAGGAAATGAACTGCAGTTCAGTGACCCTCTGTGGCCTGAACAGTGGGAGCTGGTAAGCACAGCATTTCCACTTTATTCACTTCTCTTTTTTTCCGCCACTGTCAGTAGAAGGCCTTCCCACACACATACTTTTGCATCTTTATTGTAACCTGAAAAGAACTAAATGTAGCAGATGTATCTATGTATAGGCAGTTATAATCTGTATGGGTAGATTTCTCAATGCTCTACATATACACAGGTTTATTACACATGTGTATGATATAGCAATGAATAACTACAATTTTCCTGAAGAAATCTGCTTTCCAATTTGAAATAGAATACATACTGAGCCATGAAAATTTCTTTGTGTTTCATTAGGAATAAACCTCAAGTTGGTCACCTAAGTCTGCTTGGAGAATAAAGTACCACTTTCAGCCTAGTCTGTAATTTTCTGCTTCCTTTGTGATGAAACATCAACAAAATACCTTCAGTAAAATTTTTCTCCGGCAAAGGAAAGCATGCTATATAAATAGAGCCACAGTATAATGTCACTTAAGGGATGCGCGATCTTCTCATCTTGATCTATTCTCATGATCCATGTGAGAAGCATAATCTAATGCTTAATAAAATCTCTAATGCATATCAGAGTTTTCCATAAAATTGCACCTCTTCTATGGCATGATAAATGTGCATGTAAATATACTCAGCAGATAAACCTGCAAGATGTTATACTATATGTATCCTTGTGGACAAGTCAAGAGGCTACTTAAAGATTCAAGTGAGATTTTTTCACATTTTTGTCTGTAACTGCACATCCCTTAGTCTTTGGAAGGGAGTTCCAGATTTTTAATGTGTTTATTTTAAGAAAGAAGTGAACTATTAATCATATCCAGGTTTACCAAACTTTTTTACTAAGGTTCAAAAGCAGCTCAGATAAAATTATCACTAAGATGCTTAAGGTAATAGAGGATTGAAGGAACTGTTTTTTGGGTTGGTTTTTTTTGGTGGGGGGATGGGAAGTTGGGGGCTTTTTGGCTAGTTAGTTGGTTGGTTTGGTTTGGGTTTTTGTCAGTAGATTATGCTGCCCAATTATCCTTTTTTAACTATGACTGAGGAAACCACTGGAGTCTTTCAAGGAAAAAAAAAATAAAAGTCAATCCTGTAGTCTGATTTTTGTGTTTGTGTTTAAAAGAAATCCCTGTATTTCTGATTAAAAAATAATCCAAATTTTCTTGGTATTTCTTTTGACTTCCGCTTTGGTTCTGTGTGATACCATTTGGACTCTTGGAGCTGAGAATAGTTTTTTAGCTGAAGAGCTAAATAGCTGAAGAGCTAAATAGCTGAAGAGTAGTTTTTTGCTATCACTGTAGAATGATAGGAGCATAAAGTAGTTTTGAGTTCAAAGGACTTTAAAGATCATCTAGTTCCAACCCAACTGTAATGGGCAGAGACCACTCCCACTAGAACAGGTGCTCAAAACCCCATCCAGCCTGGCCTCAAACACTTCCAGGGATGGGGCATCCACAGATTCTCTTGGCACCTGTCCCAGTGTCATGATACTCTCACAGCAAAGAATTTCTTCCTAATATCTGGTCTAAACCTGCTCTTTTTCTGTTTAAAAATGTTACCCCTATATATCAATACAGGCCCTGATAAAAAAAACCCTCCTTTTCCATCCATCATAGACCTCTTGTAAGTTCCTGAAGGCCACAATAACATCTTCCCAGAGCCTGAACAACCCTACTTCTCTCTGCCTGTCTTCATAGGTAAGATGCTCCATTCTTCTGATAATTTCATGGCCCTCCTCTGGATGCACTCCAACATTTCTTGTGCTGGGGAATCCATTGAATGTAATAAAACTGAAAATAGTGAGGGTGTCATTAAATAAAGAGCTATAAAGTATGCTTCCAGACAAATCTAAACCATCATTAACAATGTAGTATAAATGGGTGCAGGGTTCTTAGTGCTTATTACAGTCCTTAATGTAATTTTTCTTTAATTTGACTAAGGGCTACAAGGCAATAAGATCTATTTAGGCACTCTCTTTACAACAAAATTTATCCTCAAAAAGCTTCACAGAATCTTTTGATCATATAGTGAAGTGTGAGAAAAGTACCTCCAAGGCCAATAAATCTCTTTGTTTTTTACAAAATCTTTCTGATATAAAAAGATATCATTTTTTATATACCTGTCAGAATTTTGTTAAAATCTTGTGTATTTTTACAGTATTCCGAAGTTACACTTTTCTTTCTCTTATTCCATTTTTATCTGAAAAGACAAGATACATATTTGAAAAGAGATATGCAGAGAACATGAGTCTAGCAGTCTGTGGTTTTGGAAATTCATTTTTTTTAATTGAAGGTTTGTCTGTTTTCATATGGTTTTCACTAAAATTCTCTGTAGTTTTACAAAAGAGACTAAGTCTTCATTCCTCTTACATTAAAAATCTGCATTTTACAAAAGAAATGCCTAATATAGTACTCCTGAGAGCCCAACAAAGAAACTCCTAAATGAATAATTAAGAGGTGAATTAATGTTTTTATGATTCAAAATCTGGGAATATAAATGGAGGGATGTTGCGTCATCATGTGGGCTGCAAACAGAATAAAGGGTTATGTTAAACGAACACTGAAAATAGAAACTTTGCCTTTTTCTCTACAGTTCCTTGTTGAAGCCAACCGCTTGATAATTACTCTTGACTATTTCCAAATCCCATCACGAGAACTGTCTTTTCCTCAGCCAAGGAATTCTAATTCACTTCTGCTCTAATTAAAGAATCAGACTTCTCTCTTAGGACTCAGCCTTTCCTGGACCCGCTGTTAATATCAAAACTTGCCCACTTGTCCACTTCACCCTCAATATCTGGACTGTATGAAAATTCTTATGTCCTACACAGCTTACTTGTATTTATATGTAAGAAGAGTAATTCAATCCCTCCCTATGTGTTGTGATCAAGGCCCTAGATCATTCCTTGCACGACTCACACTGCATCTGAAATGATCTTCAAGGACTCCTGCTGGCTTCAAAGAAACAGATTTTGTTTAGCATTTTAGCAGAGCAGCTTTACTAAAGAACAGCTCTGCAGCTTTGGAGCATGGCACTCCTTAAAATAAGTGGAAAATGTAGAAACTGTGTCCTTCTTTCATACATTTGATTCTGTCTGATCTCCTGATGTGTGTTCACACCAGTGGGCTTTGTCTGTTATCCTTGAGTATCCTAAGGCTTCAGCTGATAGGGTCTTTTTTATGCGGTTTTCTCCAATGGACGTACCACCCATTGAAAACACCAGTTTGGTGTATCACTGAGCACACATTTTATGAAAAGGTGATGGCCACGTTATTGCACCTGATGTTCATGACAAGAAATAAGTCTTGCATCCGTCATATCGAAAGGACTTCATCTGATCAGCAGGGAGTGTTACCTTAACCCAAAGAGAAGGAAAACCAACATTTTACTCCCTTTGTGTTTCCCATAAATAATTCTAAAGAAGTGCTTCCAGCTTGTAGTGATGGGGGGTGTTATAGTCTGCTCTGTAGGCACTCCACTCCAGCAGTCTTCAGAGTGTTTTGACAATAGGACCAAAGGCTGTGAACAGTATTCTCTGCCCTCTGTAGTGTAAAGCTTTGGTCCTCAGTAGGTGTAGGGTGTCAGGTTTATGTGTGCCATGATATCAGGAAATAAATTTACTGGATTTTCACCAGATCTCTAACAACACAGGAACATCAGGGCTTTCTCTTTAATAAAACATATATATTCTTTGCATCTAATAACTGCACTCATCCTCAATGTTTCTTTGCAAAACCCAAATGTACTTTTTTGTAATCCCACTTAGCTTTACTGGGTTGGAGGTGTCTTACCCTAATTTCACCAATGCTTTGTGGTAAGTTCTTTTCACCCTTTTTCCTAACCCTAGTAAAGGACTTTGGGTCACTGCCTTATCAAGTATATCTTTCTTGCTTCCCAACAGGGCAGAGGGCTACATCAAACATCTCTGCTTTTGGCTGACTGGAGTCTAAATTTGGCCTACCGTGGCCTCCACCAGCATGTCTGACCTGCAATTCAAACTGCTCTACTTCAGCAGCATAGCATGTGTCCTTTACAGATTCCTCTGCTGAGCCTATACTGTGTGGGTAGGCTGTCTCTGGACTAGTGCTGCACTAGAGTTTTCTGGTGGTTTCAGTTCCCTTGACTTGTGAGGGCAAATGCTGTTTTTTTACAGGCAGGGACACACATAGGGGATTACGGCTGTGGTAGGTAGGTTGTTACAACCTATCCTCAAAGGAGGAATTCCCACAAGCAAGGGGCATAACATGTTGCATGTGAATGTCATGTAAAACCAGCTTTGAAGTACTTTATGACACCTCCTTGAGCTGCCTTATGTGTAAAACTGGCCTTAAACAAATGACACTTGCAGTCTTGCACAGGGCCCCAGGCCTCAATGTTACTCTGTGTCTGAAAGAATATCACCCCTTGCAACAATATCATCATACCCAAGATTTTATTACAATGACCCAGTGAATTACAGAGGCTGTCTGCTGTCACCCAGCCCTACCTGGTGGGGTTTCATTTCTCTGATGCACATTCTGCATGTTCATATTCCTCAAGGTGCTTCATTTGCTAAGATCAGCCCGGCAACCTTATCAGCCCTGTGTTTCTATCTTTGAAACAGTCTTAAAGTTTCTTTTTTCCGTTCTCAAAGTCTCCTCCCCATGCTGAAATAGCATGTCACATTTGAAGCTAATTTCTTTCTAGTGAAACTGCTGCTGTAGTACCCATAGATTCCCCACACCCCAGGCTGGCAGTCAGTATCACGCTGCCAGTGCAAGCCTGACTGGTGGTTGGCAAGCAGAGAGTGGACACAAAAGCAAGGCTGGCCAAAAATCTTAGAATCATAGAATGTTAAGAGTTGTAAGGGATCTTAAAGATCATCTGGACCCACTCCCTACCCTTGTGGTGAGAAACACCTGCCACTAGACCAGGTTGCTCAAGGCCCTATACCACCTTGCTTTGAACACTGCCAGAGTTGGGGCAACCTCCCTGGGCAACCTGTTCAATGTCTCACCACTCTCACAGTAAAGACTTTCTTCCTAAAAAAACCATTAAAAAGGACCAGAATTAACTTGGATGGAGCATTTCCCACTGTTTCTGCTGGAACAAGCAAAGAGTGTCTCCATGATACACTGCATAGCCAGCCCTGCCAGCTGCCCTAGGAGTAGCTGGAGACCTAAAAGGAAAAAAAATTCTGAGCTGGTGAATTATGAAATACTGCTCAGAAGCACTGGGATGATTTAATGTCTGATTGTGGGTTTGGTAGGTTATTTGCTAAATAACCTAATGATTTGTTTATACTCATAAAGGTGTTGAAAACACTGTCTGTTAAATAGCCACTACTCCACACTTAAGAGGTAAGAGTTCGGAAGACATTAGCAGGCCCACATAAAAGCCAGTTACAGAGGAGATTTTGTGGATAAAAGTGTGGTTACTAAGATAAAAGCTTTAAAATAGTCAATGACCTTTTTACTTTTGTGTTTATTTAGGGGGCTTGGGATTTTTTGTTTGGTTGGTTTTTACAGTTTTGTTTAGTAGCAGTGGAATTTGCAATTTATTAACAGAGATTGCTGCTCAGTCTGAAGTAAGCCCCTCTACTTCTGGCTGAAGAAAGCTGCTGTGCCTAACCCTGCTTCTGGAAGAAAATTAAGACAGGCTCTCAATCTAGTGCTCCCATTTTGCTCCTAAAGAAGAAATTTGAGTAAGCCTCTTTTCTATTGCACAGAGCCTCCCCTATAAGACAGTGCCAGTGGGTGGATCCATGTCCTGAAGAATGGTACAGAGCCAAAGACCTCTGTTTGAGGGAAGTAACATCTACTGACAGAGGATGTGGGATAGACAGGCTGCTCTTTTTTACACAGGCAAAGGAGCCTTTCCAAGGTGATGGAACTAAGACAAAAAAATGGTCAGAAATATTTGTATATATGACAAAGTGCACATTCTAGAAAAAGCAAACCAATATCCTCAATGGTAATGTGAGAGCAGAAAAAAAAAGAATGATTACATTTATGTGTGTGTGTTTTCACAAACTTAAAAAAGTATATGCACATTCAGGAGTATATATCTTCATGACCAGATTAAGTTGTATGGCAGCTGAGCCCTACAGAGCTCTAGTCCTAAGTAAAACCAACCACTGAAAATGAGGAATGAGAAATAAAAATGGTTGACTGTGATACCTATTTCTTTTATGTGAGTTTATGCCAACAAATTGTCTATCTAGTGGCTCATGACACTTCTTGCACACTTTTCTCTAGCTTGTTACACCATGAACGCATTTTAATAAGTGGTTTTATCTGGTAAGACCACTTTAGGTCTTTCCATGTTTGCCTGGTAAGGCAAAAAAAGAGTGATTTACATGGAAATAATACTCAAGTAACTCAAGTGAGCTCAAGTAATTTAAGGACTATATGCTGGAGTTAGTTGCCATCATGATAGTTTCAATTAGCTGTTGGCTAGATGTTTCCTGTAATATTATGGGAAAAGGATAATGGACAACCTGGATAAGTGAAACGATATGAAAAAATATGAAAAATATGTAAAATCAAGGTACAGATGTGCTCATAGGGAATAGTTTTAAACAAAATAAATACTTGGTGTTTTAAATAAGTAAAAAGAAGCCACTCTTTTCAAATATAGTTACACATCTCAAATTGTTCTTCATCATTTTTTTCACCATTTAAATTAAGTTACATTGTATGTGTCACACAATAATATATGGGGATATCCAGCACAGGAGTATCTTGTAACATTTTGAAGTATTGTCAAATAAACAAGTTTAAAAAATTGACATCAATGAGTTATCTATGCCTCAACAAGACTTACCTGATATTTCCCTACAAGTGGAAAAGCTAATGTGGAACAGATACAGACAGATGTACAGTTATTCACTTGTACATGAACTATACCTGTTCAGGCCTGTTTTTCTTAGGAGGCTTAGACAACACTTACTTACTGAGACTGGCAAAATGGACTAACCATGAGGACACTTTATCAAATTACTAGAACAGGAAGAAAATATTATGGGAGAAACAGTCAAACAGAGGACAAATTTGAAAGTGTCTCTATTTTACACCTTTTAAATCATCAAAGACCATGAATTCTCTAAAGTACCTGGAGCATCAAAGTCAGGAATCTTGAGAACTGTACCAAATAAACTCTTCAGGTACTGTAAGAGGAAAGAAATAAATGTATGCTAAACAGTTTTAGATATTCTTGTGAATAAGGAAATTTCCTGTTTGGGAACTGCCAGTTACTTAGGATATATTGTGTTTTACCATAGTCCACTCATACCTTATTACAGTACTGAGCATTCTCATCAAAAAGAGGTTCCCTACATCAAAAAGAGGTTCCAGATCTAAAACTTTACAACAGCCCATCTGTAATTCATCTGTAGTTCATATCTTCTAAATCCAGCTTCTAGTTTTTCCCTTCTGTCTTTAGGCTTCAGGCTGTGAGACTGTGCTGTGGAGAGCAATGTGCGGAAAGCATCTGTCTCAGCTCTGTCTGTCATGGGACACTTATTGCTGAAAATGTGATGCTTATTCTCTTACCCTGTGAAGCTGTACTTCAGTGTTAGCTTTGGCAGTCTGTGAGGGTCTCAGTCTCTCATATCTGGAATACAGAACCACTAATGTAAGATGAGGAAAGCTAAGCCTTGTCACCAAAATGTCGAAAATTGGTTGCTAATAGCATGAAAATGTAATGTCAAAGCAGGGCTGCCATCCTGGTTTATGTACTGTTTTCGTGGGATGGGGAACTGAAAATCATTGCATGGAATTAAACCTTCACTGACTTAAAACTCTGCTGAATTATAGAAAGTGAAGCAGGAAAAGCCTGTGTTTCCTTCTTGAACTTTTTTTTTGTACATTTCATTGAAATTAGTGGCAAAATCTCCACTGAGGTTCATGTTCCTTAGTTCCAATGTTAATGTCTATCTGAACTGTGAATTTTCTTGGAGCAGAAGAGATTAGATTAGTGTGGAATCTGCTCCAGAGACTATGGCACAGAAACTTGTGCTGACTAGAGCTTGCTCAAAGAAAGCTGTCAAAAATGTAACCACATTGTCCCTCTGAATGGACAAATTGGTAACAAAAGGGTCATGGATGGATAGACTTGCTTTTTTAACCGCCTTTTTAATTCACAATTTTTATCAATGTGTTTTGATTACTCTGCAGTACTTTTTGTCCTTTCTAGTCAGTACTGTAGAGATTGCATAGTAGCAAGTGTTTGGATAGTACTGGAGATATCCTTATTTAGACGATTTCATTACATTCTGTAATAATAGTTTGAAACAGGAATTCCTCTAGATATAAAAAACCCTTGGAGGTTTGGTGTTGAATTCATAGGTTTGGTATCCAACTTTTTCTCTTTAAATTCCTTTCTAAAAATTACCCACAAAAATGCTTTTCTTGCAAAGTCAGGCAGACTGCTCAATTTTTCTTTTGAATATAGTTCATTACATGCTACTATCACAGGTATAGTGCAAGGGAAATTTTAATGATAACATTGTAAAATGTACTTTCTTGGCTTATGAACATGAAGCACCAAGAGACAATTTACAAAAAACAAAAAAGTTAGAACCCTAAGGTAATCATTGTGCAGAGCTTTATCTTTTGAAATCTTGACTTCCTCCCAGCAGGAAGGCAGGATGCCGTGGGGGTACCAGTTTGAGGAGATTACAGCAGCAGTTGCCTCTGCACAGCACCAGTGAGTGTCTGAGCTCATCCTTTTTTCTGCCTAAAGCTTGTGGAGCAAAGGATTGAGGGTTGCATCCACTACAGCATTGATAATGTGATCATACAGAGAAATCCTTGGGTTTAGGCCAAGGCTTCCAACTTCCAAATACCATTGCCAAACCTCCACATTTCTCATGAATCACCATGAATCATCACAACCTGCTGCCCTTACCACTGAGGTACACCACCCTAACAAGACCTTACAAGTTTTTAACTATTTTCATGCTAAAATAAGTATTTTAAGATTTTAAATAAGTGTTGATTTTATTAAAATAGAAATTTCCGCATTTCAAAGCTCGGAGCACATTTAACTCCAAAAGTTGATAAGTTTCTGAGAAATTTTACAGAGTACTTTTATAGTCACAGTAAGGAAAATAACGGTAATTTATGACTCTTCATGTATCACAAGATTTTATGCTGATAAAGACAGTGTTATGGTATCACACAGAGCAGAGGCATACCCTCAAAATACACTAGGACATTTTGGACAGTAGGTCCAACAATTTTGCTTGATTTAGGGTTCTTCAGATTGATACTGATTTGATGATTGATACAGATTAAAGCCCCTTTACTGTGTCAATTCCTACTGTATAATCTTTCCTGATTCTCTATGTATGTGCAACCTTCATCATGCACACACAATCTTTTCAGTCTAAAATCAGCCTATTTCATGGCAGCACCTGCTTTCAGTCTACTATCTATCTGCTTTTTCTCTCCTAAAACCAAACAAGCTCTCTAAAGTTACTGTATGAGAACTTTCCTGTTGCTAACTAATAAAATCATACTATTTGTGGCATTTTAGAAATGGCTTTAACTCTTGCATGCAAAGAATATTTCTTCAACTATAAAGAGGAAAATAGCTCTTTGATAATATTGAATTTTTTTTTTGCTTCAAAATAACAAAGTTTCAAAATTACACTGTGTCTGCAAACATTGATGTGCAAACAAGGAACAGGTGAGTAAATGAAGGGTATGATCAAGACTTTATTTGCTCCTTTCAATTGCTACCCTTTAAATTTCTGTCAAGTAATTACTGTTACTATCTGCTGGTTTATACTATTGCATGGGATTAATTCTGTGATATTTTAATGATAGCATATTTTATTTCTACCATGTGAGGATCAAGCCAGTGTTCAGTTGCTGAATTCACTTGCTGTAGTTTTGCATTAACATTAAGTAGTTAGTAAAAATTAGTGGAAGGTAATTATATTTAAAGTTAACCCATATAATGAAGTGAAATCCAGTGTTTTAATACTATTTGAAACACTTACAAAAATATATTGAAATTTTTGCATTCAAAGATTCATGGCTTACATATTTTACAAGATTAAATCTCCATGTTAAAAAAAAACAGGAGAAATGGTGTTGATGGATGTCTATAATTATATACTATTCCATCAATACTTTCAATATGTATGGCATTTTCAAAATAAGATCAGGAAAGTAATAGCTAATAAAACACTTTTCCTTTTTCGTGTTGCCAGAATACTATCCAGAATTTTGCAGATAAAAATAACTAAATAAAACTAATTTTTGATATGTTTGACAGGAGAAGAAGGGTGGAGGGGGAGGGGAAGAAACGTGTTGCTCTTATTCAATTGTCAAAGCATGAACAAGTAAGATTAAAAATAGTGAGCTCTATAATCAAACTCCAAATAGAGATTTGATCTCTAAAATAGCCCTATCTCAAAAAGCAGTTACATAGTAAAACAATGCTTATTGAAATGTTAGTGGAATTTTTTTTCAAAGCTATTATTAAATTATCTTTCTAGGATTTTAAGAATGGTAATTATTAATTCATACATGTAGTTTTTTAGGATTGTTCTTTTAGTATAAAAGAGAATGACTTACCATATCTATTATGATGAAATCCAGTACTCACATTAAGAACATAAGCTCAGTAATATTAGCCAGCAAGAAAATTGATATTAAAAAAGATGGTCCTGCCCCAGGAAGAGTTCTGTCTGTAAATTCACCACTAAGCATTTGTAGCATTGCAAAGCAAGGCCTTCATTATGTTACAGTGTTCCAATACTTCTTCATGTTCTTGAAAGATGCATATTTATTTAGTTGGGTTTTCACACTGGGACTGTTCTTTATGGGCAAACCCTGCACACCCATTGGTTTTCAGTCCAACTCTACACTAGAAGAGCAGATGAAGCACTGGTGAAATGAGAGAGGTTGTAGAGAAAAAAAGTGTGATTTTTGTTTACCATCATTTGTTTTGTTCAACATCCTGTGTGGAAATCACAAGAAATTTAGAATTTCTCCCTGCCATTCATTCAGTGAACTGAAATGGCCAATGTTTAACAGAAACAAACAGCAGTAAGGTGAGATGTACCCTCATAGATGTATGCATACCTCACTAAAATGGTAATTGTAGAACCTTTATACAAATTAGGAGTATTTTCCTTCATCATCTGTGAACACAGCAGCAGTCACACAGCACTACCTAATGTTAAATCATCTGAAAGTCATGTGAAATAAAATTCTCCTTCTCATAAAGACAGTCCCGGCCTTCAGCCTCAGATTTTCTTAGGAGTCATTGAGGACACAGTTGAGAAGATAGGAAGAGGAACAGTGAGACTCATCTTCACCAGTCCTGCAAACTTTTTCAGGAATGTGCCTTTCTCCAAGATTGCAGCTGGGCCCTCTAATTAACCACTAAAATTAATTATTTCCTTCAGGTGGTCAGTAACATTACTGCAGTGCTAAGCACCCAGGGCTTAAGCTGTATCATTCTATATAATGACACAATCGTTACATACAGACCCTGATTTTTTACCTCTTTTTATTTTTCTATGAAAAAAATACATTCATAAAATTTAATTAGAAACATGTCTTTTTAAAAGTTGTTAATATGCAGAGTTAAAGATCCAAAAGTCATGAGGTATCAGGATTCCTGCTGCCAATAAAATACTAATTCTGCTTGTCATAGCCTAGATTTACAGTATAGATTTTACTTTCAGCAATCAAAAAGCTGCAGATGGAATATACTGTTCTGGGGTTTTTACTTGTAGGCGTGCAAAGAGTTTTATTTTAAACTCATTTATTATGTACGTGTGCAAATAACTTGTGTTTTTTCTAATACTCCAGGCAAAATCCTTGCCTGTTGAAAAGACGTGTTAGAGCAGAAAAAAATATAGTGGGTTAGAGAGAGAATAGACAAATAAATTACAACAATTAAAATTTAAATCAAAAAAGAGAGAAATCAAGATGAACTTTCCAGCTTTCTCTTTCTTAAATTAAAATCAATTGGCTCTTCTTGAGGAAAAACTAAGTTTTCATTGCAGTGTCAGGACACCAAGGATTTGTGGTTATCACAATTGTTATTTAAAATGTGTTTCATAGTGTAAAGGAAACTTTAGTATAATAACTTGAGTTTTTTTAGCAGATTAGAGCAAGAAACATGAAGCATGTTTCAAGCATGAAGGAATCTGCAGCATTTTTTTTTACTGGAGTATTGAGTCAGGGAAACTAACTTAGTCACTGCTGTACTTCTTTGAAGAATTAGTGGCTCAGCTCAAGGCAAATACCATTCTTCATGATTTGGAGAAGGAATCGTAATCTGAGTTTCCAAAGCTGCAAGTTGGGGCCTTCCAGACACTGGCCAAAGGTTCTCCCAGTTGTGTCTTGCAGTTATTCTGCCTTGTACAAGTTATGATGATCACTTCCTACTGTCCAAAAAGAGTCAGACCCTTCTCTGGTGGCAAGATTATAGACCCTACAATATTAGGGTCAAGAACTTGCTGCAGTAATGACTTAGTATTGAAGAGTTTTGACAAAAAATGTCAACTTCAGCATGACCACCATAGTCTTTGACCTGAGCTATTAACATGAGACATAAAAAAGAGCAAAGAGGTTGGATCCTGGGCCTTCAGTATTCTAAAGAGTGTTCTATAATCCAAAAACCAGTTTTCTTTCACTGGGAATTCCATTATGGAACTTGAAGAAATGGATCCAAGTGTTAATTTTTCTGGTCTAGGTTCGTTTGTTGTGTATTTTTTTAACAAGCTCCACCCCATGATGACTTTGTATTCTGATAACGTGAACATTTATGATGAAAAAATACTTCATGAAAAAGATTTCTGACCAGTTATAATTAATACCCTGTTTGGTATTATACTGTTTAGCAAAATTTTGAAAATATGGCCCTAGGCATCATCTTTTAAATAGTTTCTGTTAATTGACAGTGTTATTCAGACATCTTCCTTCCACCCCAACCCTGGTAATAGGCGTGAGCTATATTAATGCAGTAATTATTTAGATAACTTTTTTAAAATTTCCCCTTTTTTTTCAAAGGGCTTTTTACTTAAAATGTTTTGTAATGCTTTTATGTCTCTGAGTCTTTCTCAAGTAACAGGTTTTTCATGTATTATTTGGAAAGAGACATTTCAGAATCCCTCTAGAATTATTCAGTTTGGAGAACATTCTATAGACATAATTTGCTGGAGGCAAGCTAGCACTGCAGATTAAAAGTTTACAAGAAGACAACAGATAAACCAGTATTGCTTTAAATCACACTGAAAGAGAAAAAGCACATTTCTGCTAGGCCTCAAAGACCTTTATTTAGTGTCTTCTCAAAAACCAAAGTATATTATTACATACCCACTAAACTATTGATCTTCACTCATTCACTGTGTACTCCAGTAGTATACTTTTCTCAATGCTAGTACAGGGTCTCACAGATTTTTAGAAATTCTTTTCAGCTTCAGCAAAATTAGCAAATGATTCATAGGTGATATCAAATGAAATCTGAACAAAAAAATTATAATTCTTTCTAGGTGTAAAGCATCTAAGCTCAGAAAATTATATGCTTCACTGAGGTACGAAACATACTGACGCTGTTAATTTTATTTTTTTTTTAATATGTGTAAGTAAATAAATGAAGAGCTTTGAAATCTTCTTTCATGCCATGGTGATAGAATTCATTCATTCTTGCATATCAGTTTCAGTACATCATGATTTATTTCAGAGTAGGCTACATGGGTACAGCAAAGCAGATTACTGCTTCTCATCTCCCCTGACTTGTAATTGTTATGCACCGGGATTTTTACATATATATATATATATATATATATATACATATATATACACATAGGTATCTGTATACTTATTTACTGGGTTTTTTTCAAGTGGAATGTCTTAATTCTTGCTTTCATGTTAAAATGAAATATTGATTGTTGTTGCTTTGCAAAAATTTTACATTGAGTGCAATGTTTCGTGAGGTACAACAAATTAGCAAAAATATCTGAATCGTAAAATGCAAATGTGAAGCTAATATTGGACTATTGTCCCTAAATCATAATTTTGCATGCATAATATTCAGTGATTTCAAAATAAACCAGTATTTCCAGTGACAGTTGTGGGACTAGATGTGTTTTTAGCTGCTCAACTTGAGCCTTATGACCCCCTCTCAGGGTACTATGTCATGATCTGCTGTTGTGTCTGTACTGATTTTATCTGGAACAGAGTTGACTTTCTTCACAGTGGGTTGTATGAGGCTATGTGGACCATAAAATTTGTGACCACAACAATGTTGTTAACATAGGGATGTCTTAGCTATTGTTGAGCAGCATTTACGTAAATCTGAGGCTTTTTCTGTCTCTCACCCTAACCCACCAGTGAATAGGTGGGGGGTAACAAGGACATGGGAGGGGACACAGCCAGGACAGGTGAGCCAACTGACCAAAAGGATATCCAACACCATATGGCGTCATGCTCAGCATATAAAGCTGAGAGGAAGGAGAAAGGGGAGAGTCTCAGAGTGAAGGCATGTCTTTTCAAGCCATTGTTACACAGAATGGAGCTCAGCTTTCCTGGAACTGGCTGAACAACTGCCTGCCAATGGGAAGTGATGGATGAATTCCTTAGCTTTGCCTTGTTTGCAGTATGTAGCTTTGGTTTCCCTCTTACACTAGCTTTGTCTCAACTCATGAATTTTCTCCCTTTTACTCTTTGAATTGTCTCCTGTCTCAGTGTAGGTGAGGAAGTCAGTGGCAGCTTGGGGTTGATCTGCCAACCAGGGTTAACCCACTACGGGTTTCCTACCAGTTCTTCAAATGAGAGAGCAGTTCTTCAAATGTTTAAACTTCATGAAGGTGTCAGTTGAAGATTACAAAATTCACTCTCTGTTGACAGCCTTTTCCTTGCAAAGGGAGAATTCATGATGTGACTTGAGCCAAAGTATGGAATGTGAGACTTGAAATTAGACCTTTGTTGTTTATCAAAAGCTAAAAATTCCTTCCTTGTATCATTCCTACTTCAATGCCTCTATTCTCTTGACCTTCCTTCCATTTCCTAAAATAACCATGAAAGTTAAATGAATCACAGCAAAGCTTGGGATAGGACCAACAGATTCCCATTTTTAATCAAGCCTGCTAACCCTACCAACCCAACCCTCCTTCATATTTTGCTTCATATTCAACTGAATTTCTTAAAGGTACCTACTAAAATAAATTCCTAAGTCTCAGCAAACAACCTTCCTTCTTTTTTTCACCTTTTTGCATTTTCCAGCCACATTGAGCCTAGGGATTTAATCTACTCTGCCTAGTAGTACTGTCCATTATTACGAGGATGGTTGTGTTCACTAATAGGGCAAAGTGGTTTCCCAACTTGCCCTGAAAGTTCAAAACAAACAAGCCTCTGTTAAAGTTTTCTACATTAGTTGTAGTGAGTAGCTGATCATCCACTCAGACCTGCCACCCTACTATTAATGCTAAGAGAAACACTGACCAGGTAAAAAGCTACCAAGGAGGTCTTTCTCTAGTCAAGAAAGAAAAGGAATAGGAAAATAGAAAACGTGAGCACAATATTAGCAGTATGTTTCTTTAACAGTACCTCACACTGCCAGACAGGAGAAGTGACCCCATGTGGCCCCTTTCCCTTCTCCCAAAGCCGTGGAACAAAGACTTATGCCATTCTTCTATGCCCTTACTGTTATTATGGTAATCTTTCCTGATTTCAAGACATGGAATTTTCCTCCTCCTTCAGCTCCCTGCTCTGACTCTGCAAGGAACTTACCTCCCCAATATGCAGCTTCTCTCATTTCAGGGGGTGCTGCCACCAACAAGCACATTTGCCTTCATCTGATAAAATTGCAGGGAATGGTTTCATTGATGCTACACAGCTAATGGGAAGAAAAGGCACGAAAGCTCCTAAGATTTCCATTTCCATAAATCTTGCCTAAGGCTCCAGCTGGAGCTGTCCTAGAGGGGCCACATACAGTATAGTACAGTATATTCCCAGACTGCTTCTTTAGCCAAATAAATTTTGTTGATGAGTCATGTGGGCACTGCAGAGCATTTCAAAGTCCCATCTGGCAGAATAAAGTCACTCCCCTTCAAAGCACAGTGCATCTCAAAAGGTTCAGCATTTGGATTTGGTTTGAATTCTTGGATCTTTGTCTGAAATCCCTGAGACTGTACAACAGGCTTTCTTACAGAATTTCCATCCTTCCAGCTTCTAGTTATAGCCACTTAATAGCACAAGAAAACTTGTTCTCCTGCTGTTTCTATCAAAAGAAGAAATTTACATCAGGAGGTGAGGAAAGAGGATGAACGTGAATATATCATAACTTTGAGTACCATTTGGTTCAGGATTTGTTCTAGGAGTAAGTTGAGGATTACATGACTTGACTCTTGTTTTATTATTTATATTAATTTGGGGGCTGACTCATTTCACTTAACAATGCCTTCATATATCTTATATTTCTACTAAATTATCAAGTCAACTTCTGTTTATGTTCCATCTTGGCAGCTGTGTCTCCTAGTGCAGTGATCTTTAGTTTCAATGGAGCCTTGTCTTTGCAAAATGCTGTGTATAGTCCACCATTTCTCATTTGCTTCAGTTCTAAACTATTTATATGGAGAATGTGAAATGCAATGATTTTTCAAATATATAATCTTTGAAAAGATTATATTTAGTATCTCAAGCCTCAGCTGAAATCTCACTATACTAACTTTTTCTAGAAAGGTTTAAAACAACTTACAAATACTTAAACATATTCCTTCTTCTACTGGAATGCTTGTATTTTCTTATCTACCTGACTTTGGTTTAGCTAGGAAATTATTATATTTTGATTTGGTTCCTGTCTGGAAAGAAGACCTCCAGAACACTTATAAGTCTGTGGATGAAATGTACACCTCTGTTTTGAATCATTCCATTGGCCCTGGGAATGCTGGATCTTTTTCAGGTTTTATCCCTTAGAAGATTAGACCAAAGATAGATCATGGAATACCTGGAAATATCTTGTAGGCTGCCTTTCATTACTTCAAAGTCATCCGGATGTCTCATTTTTTTCACAGTTGCTGATAGATACTGAAAAACCTAATTTTCAGAGGTATGGCATATTTTCTAGCTCTCACAAAGTGGAAATGTAGATGATCGGTGTCAGTTCCATAGTTCTCTCTGCTTTCCCCCCACCTCCCGAGGACTATATTAGTTATAGTATACAAATGTAACAAAATACCTATTTGCTAAGAATGATAACGCCTTAAAATGCTGAGAGTATTCTTAGGGCTAGGTTATGTCTTGTGTGTCTGAGGGCATATTTACACCATTCCCATTAATAAAAGACTAGTTCTAGGCCTAGTTCTTTTCCAAAAGCAGAATGAACTGTTGCTTGCTAATGCACCAAGAATCAAGAGCTGAAGAAAAAAGAAGGTTTTTCCAAATACCTAATTTCCTATTAGGTACATTTAATGCTTCTGAAATACTTTAAAATCCCCTGCCCTAAAACAACATCTGTGCATTTTGCTCTTTTTTCAAAAATGTGTAAGCAAAAGCAGTGAGGAGAAGCATATTAGAGGCAAAGTGGAAACCATCTAACATTTAGAGTCTTCATCAAAAAAGTAGTAACAGGACAGTGTTTAAGCTGCTCGCTTGCTAAACAACATTTTACTTAATCAGTTCCAAAATAATGCACTGTTCATAATGAATAAAGATAGTGATAACGTTGTCAACATAATTATTTGTCTATAGGGAGAAAGAATTGTTAGAATTGCACAACCATATCACAAACTGATCAGTTCTCAACTTATCATGATAGAAGAAAAGAAAAATTAGAGGGAAAAGTGCTATGGCTGTCCCAGGAAGGTCTGTAAACTACTTGTTACCCTAAAACTGTTTGGCAAGAGGCAGGCCAGTGAACACAAGTACCAAGGAAACCTTAGGAAGTAGGGGGAAAAAAAAAAAAAATAAGAAAAAAAAAAAGAAAAAAAATTTGGTTTTCCAAACACCATTTGTTATGATATTAAGTGGTTTCATGCTTTAGTTTCTTCACGTTATACTCTCACTTCTGAGTGCAAACTTTGCCGATGGCAAAGGGAAATACAAAGTGTTGACAGTTAACTATAGCTGGCCACCTGGCCATCCATTACACCCCAGATGTGAATTGTGAATTTTTATATTCTTTCTATTTGAGGAAAATGCTTCCTCTGATGTTCTTGAACAACACTTTTCAACTGGAGAAACCCACAGATTCTTATTTTGATGGACTCGTGATTGCAGTGTGGATCCATGGAAAAATGGTGGGGACACAGAAGAACGAAGGTTTCTGTGGTATATTTTTGCCATCTGTCTGTCTGTAAATTGTGGTCTCATTGCAGTAACTGCCTGGTCCATGGAGGTCCATTTAAACCTGCAAAATAATTATTTCATAGGTAGATTTTTGGATACGGCTAAGTGAGTAGTTCAGCTGGGCTGACAAAATCTTTCCTCAACATGAAATATCTAATGAGTGTGCAAAAATGTGCATTTCTTTTAAATCTGTTTGAAACAAAAAATATCTGAAGTCCAAAATTTAATCTCTTTTCCTGTGCTCCATCCAAACACTGGCACATCACCCATCTAAGAAATACAATGCAAAAGTACAGCTTTGCACTCTGGGTGTCTGAGACAGAGACTTAAGCTCTGGCTCCCTGGCTCCTGCTTTACCAGGGTCGAGGTCTTCCTTCATGTGCATGGTTGATGCTGCTGTACTTTGTGACCCTTCCCTGAGGGATCAACCTGCTCACCAGTTTTACACTGCTAGACTGGGCAATCAGTCCAGCTATTGCGTGCTCTTGGGTTCTTTAATTATTTATAGGAAATTAAACAGTTCCCATAGGATTGTATATATAATCGGATGGTTAAAGCAAAAAAACATGGGATGCAGTTTAGTTTCTTGGTCAGCTTGAGATACCATGGAAATGTGAATCTTGATATTCTACATACTGTGTGAACAATCTTGTCATCAGGGCAAAGTTATTGTCTCTTAATAAAATAAAATTCCTGACCATATCACAATCCCAGGAAAATGGATGAGAGGGAAGCTGTACTATCTGATTTATGAGGCTGAAATAAAGGAACTGACTACTACACCATAATGATGCTGCTTTAGTCTGCTCTCTCTCTCTCTTTCCATTCAGAAATGTGTGAAAATAAGCAGTGCCCCTATCATCTTCTCAGGGCATAGGGAGGAGTGTGACTTAGATGGGAAGAGAGCGGAAAGATTAACTGGTTTCCAGTAGTTTTACTTAAATCAAATCAAATCATCCATAAATCTCTTTAAAATTCAAAGTTTTATTTAAAAACCATATTTTCTATTGCCCATTTATTACCTGTAAGATGTGACCCTTGCTTGTTTCTAAGACTCCTTTATATATTTTGACCTAAAAGCAGAAAAAAAATTGACAAGCTCATTGGCACTGTCAGAGTGACAGAAAGTGTCCATAAAGTAAACGAGAATGTCGTGGGTCTTTCATTTCTAAAAATCCACAGTCACACGTCTCTTCATCTGCTTCGTGCCTCTTCATCTAGTTTTCTTCAGAAGCTCCACTTAGCAGCAGTGGCACCTACAGGATGGAAGGCAGTGGAGGCTGCTATATCTCAGGCAATCATTTCACATGATCAGAGAGATGCTCTACTGCATACTGACAGTAGACTTGGCATTAATTCCTAGTCATTGCACAAAATTAAAATTCATTTTGTAATTTTGATGCAATATCTGGCACACCAATAGCTTGCTTCTGCCTTAACTCCACACTTAAGTTATGCATAGCGTTTGCTGGAAGGAAAGGCTCTGTTTGTAGGCAAAGCTGAAAATTTACCACAAGACACAAGCATCATCCAACTGTCAAAAACAGTTTTTTTCTTGCTGGCAAAGAAGAATTTTTTCCCATTTTTTACCTTTCAAGCTTAACTATCAAGTATGGGTTTAAAAAAAAAAAATAGTAAAAAGTGCACTATGGGCTAACCTCATGAGATGTACATCTTGTCTGGCATGGTTTTTTCAAGTCCTAAAATTTTTATCTTCACAATAAGGTAATATTTTCCCTGCTGATCCCACTACTACTGAAACATGAATTTTAGGGCTTGTAACATTAGACCATTTTTGTTGATCTTCATGACTTTGCAGTGGGGACTTCAAGGTCATTTGGTCACAAGGGTTAACTTTTCAGCAATGAATACCAAGAAATGCTTTCAATATAGGTGAGTATTTATTATGAGCATTTAATTTCCCCAAAACTGCAATACTTGTTAGAAAGTATTGAAAAAATAAGTTCTTGTTTCCTTTGACATGTCCTTTCTTTAAGCATTCTTCTTAACTTGCTGCCCTCGTGACCTCCTTAGTAGCAGATACAATTCATTTCTTATGCAGACTGACAAAAAAGATGCATGGTATATGGCACTGCATATCTTTACTTCATTATTTCCTCATAGCAAAGACTTGAAACTGTAATGTGTGAGAAAGAAAAGGTGCCAACATGACATTTACTACTGCTAATATGAATCTGATTAATTCTACAACAAGAAACATCATCTTAACTCTTTATCTTCTTGTGTGTGTTTTTTGTTTAAACCAAATTGATAAATCAGAATATTTTGACAAATAACATATACTTGCAGCTCTTGTTGAAGCAAACAATATCACAACCTAGTCATTTGCAGTAAGTTTATTATAAGGGAAGCAAGAGGCTGTCTTTTAACAATATTTACATTCATCTACTAAGCTGAAATCTGTTTTATATAGTACATTTACAATATATTTAGCCATAGTTACACTTTATTTTTAGGACAGCACAGTGAAAGTTAGAAATAGTTTCAGTGTGCTTCACCATGCCTTATTCCACAGTGTTGTGATTCACCACATTCAGAGAAAAAGACTTTCTCATAAGGAGGTGTTACTAAAGCCTAATTATTCTATTTATGCCTTTTTTAGTAACACAGAATGCTTTCTTTCTGTTCAGAACTTGTGCATCCAAGAACTGACTTCCTTATATCTCAGTGATGAAGTTTTTTTTAATTTGTTTATGCAATCAAAATTATTTAAACAATTAATTTTTATTTGTCTTGGTGTCTCAAATATGGCTTGCTTTGGTTTTGTACTTTAAAAGATTTATTTTATCTTCCCATTTACTGATGGACAATATGAGAAAAATTTCATGTTGTAGTTTCACATTCTTCAACCTCATTTCTTACTACTTGCAGGTTTGGTTGAAATGTCAAATATGTAGAAATTGTGAAAAATACCATAGAATGTGCCGATGTATACACTTTTAGGGAAAATGTTTTTCATCAAGGGGAAAAGGGTAAAAAAAAAATTGCATTACAAGGAAGGAAAAAAAAAAAACCCAAGCATTTGATTTGTACACATATAATGTTTTCCTTATGTATAACATATATATTTAAATATTTATGAAAATTATAAAGTAATAATCCAGAACATTCAAATGCTATGATATTTTTAAATGTAGGGTGACTAACATTGGATTCCAATGTTTGATGACCTTGTGAGTAAAATATTTTCATTGGATTCATTTTGTTTTCTTCCTTTATTGGATCACATTTAAAATGTCCATAGAGCTATTGCTGTGGAGAAAAATAAGCTGGCTGCTAACTCAACTGTCTGGACATGAAATATTGAAAGGGAGGTAAAAAAAAGAAAGTGAGAGAAAAAGAATTTATGAACCAACTCTAGAGGAGGATAAACAACGTTTTGCCAAAGTCCATGGGCTATTGGTGAGTAAGCGAGGTTAGGACCGGCTGTTGCTTTGTAATACCAAAGCAACACAAATAACTTTGAATGCAAGCAAATGACACATAGGTCAGGATTTTAAATGTGAACACATGCTCCAGAGGAAACCATACAGGAATAAAAGTTGTTCCTGTTTTGTTAGTTTAGATTCTGAAAGAAGCTTTTGTGTGTAAAGATGTAACACGATCCCATGCCTGGAGCCATGCCCCATGGTACACAGACTGCTGTGTTTGTCCCAGAGTACCAAAGACAGAGAAACTTGCAGCCTGTCTATCTCCAGCCTGGCACTGGCTTTTGTGAAATTTGATTTACTTTTGCCAGAATGGTACCAAAAAGGACCTTTCTTATCATTCCTCCAGGGGATTTAGCAGGGAGAGTGTGAGCCCTGCTGAAGGTAAATCTTGATGATCATTGCTTTAAAAAAAAAAAAATTAAAGAGCAGTTCTGTTTCAGTATTATAAACTCTCCTCTTTGAATACCTTCCAGAAATCTGCTGGTTTAATTTCTTAGTCCCATCTGTTTCTCTCTCACTGGCTATATTTGTTAGTATTTCCTCAAGCAGCATGTTGTATTGCCCTTACTGTGCTGGAGGAAAAGGGCATAGATTGATCATTTTACAGGACAGGGAAACGTTTATTTTGGGCTGAAATAGAGTGCATTTCCTCTCTTCCTGCCCAGAGTTATAGAGAAAAAAAATCACTAGTGAAAAAAAAGAAAAAAAAAAAAAAAAAAAGAAGGAAAAAGAAGGCAAATAAAAAGAAGAAGAAAAAAATGCACAGGCTGTTTTGGTGTACCAGGAAAAAAAAAAAGAGGCAGCAATGTCAGGAGGGCCATTAGGCTGCTTATCTGTCTTTCTAGTTTGGCACGTGAAAGCTCCCAGCTCAGCATGCCATGTGTCAAATCTATCATTTGATATGTCAGGAACCATTATTCCCTCTTTTGTCACCAGTTTTGACCAAAGGATGAAAAATTGCTGTCTTACACAGACAAAATTATTGCTGAAAAAAAGGGCAACTATGGCGCATAGGAGTAGGCCAAGGTGAAACCTGGGGAAACTCTCCTTAGATTAGGTCTGGGTTAAGAGAATATTGATCTGTGTGCTAAAAACTGTTGATCTCTCTCTGAGCAGAGGATGACAAATGGTAGCAAACAAAAAATTGAGTGTCTCCAAGGACGTTTGAGCTGTTCTCTGTTTTCTATGAGTATTTGTTTGGTCTGTGGGTTCTGCTCTGGGGATTTAAACTAAAATAAGCGAATATTAAACAGAATGGAAACAGCCATAAAATGATACAGTGAGAAACTACAGGAAGACTACAGTCACATAGAAATTACACTGAGTATTAAAACTGATAAATGGCTTAATGGTAAGAAAAAACGTGTGCTCATTGCAGAAGTTAAGCATATTGTAATTTTTAAGTGTTTTATTATAAAAATTGGATGCCAACATCATATTGTTTTATATTAATTTCTGGAATGTTCATTTCAAGCATTTTTAGAAGCACAAATTTCATGATGCTCTGTATGGGTGACTTTGTTAAGGGCAGTAAAAAGCAGAGGCTTCACAACAGCTTGAACATCTCTTGTTATCAGTAGCAAGTTCTCATTTTCTTCATTAAACATACCCAGACATGAGAAAAGTGGAGGAGAGAATTCATCTCCAGCACTCAGATCAGAGAAACAGCCGCATTGGTTGGCGCAGTAAGCACCCAAGCAAGACAAACACCATTTTCACCTAATTGGAGAGAAGACAGTATTTTATGTCTACCTGTAGGTAGAGACCCCCAAGGAGAAGAGAATACTTCACTGAGGAAGAAAATTGTGGCCAGGGTTTTGTTTTACTTCAAGTTTTATCTTTAGAGCTCTGAGCTTGAGTGAAGTTGAAAATAACGGTCATGAAAGGCCCTTTCAGCCCCAGGGGAGTTGAGATGTACTATAAACTAGTGCCATATATAACCAAAAGTTTAACAGGGATTTGTTTTCTCAACTTTGAGACCCAGAGCAACTGTGATTCTCCGAGTTTGTGTTGGCATGAACCTTGGGCCTCCTAAGGCCATCTTGTCTGAACAATGCCGGTGATTGAATCCGTTCAGTGCACATTCCTCCCCCCATTCCTGCACACAGCTGCCAAGAGTCATGCATCTCCTGTGACCTTTCTGAACTTGGCAATGCTGGTTTGCTACCCATACACTTTCCCATTTTCTGCTGCTTCCCACTGGAGGTCACTGCGGCAGAGGAGTTGTGGACAACTAATCTGAGCTTCCCACTGCTATGGATACTTAGCAGCAGGTGGGGATACATGCGGCTGACTTGTATCATTTTGAACCCTTCAGTGAGCATAAACAGTCAAAAGACACATATGGTTTTTGAATGGATGTTGCAGAATGAAAAGACCATAGAGATTTTCAGGGTCCCTACTCCAGCTGAAGTCGACTGGTTTTAGCAGAGCTCACCTGAATGCACAACTGAAGGGTTTAATCTGATGAAAAATGCCAGTTTATCAAAAATGAGAGTGAAATATTCCAGAGCTAGGACTATTTTGGTATAGTTGCAGTTGATTCTGAGCTGAGTTCTCGACAGATCACTAGTGTTCTTCCTTGGCACTGTGATCCTGAGCTGATCAGAAGACACAACAGATCCTCAACTCCTAAACTCCCAGACTCTCACCATCCAGCAGCTCCCTTGATGAACTGACACAGAGCAGAAGTTCCTCTGATGGACACAAACATTTTCTAAGAGGCCAGTTATATTCCAGATGAATGTTGTGCAGTAATCATGGCATCCCAGCATGGAAAAGTAAATTAGTCCCACAAATGTTTCACAACTAATATCTATCTTGACTAATTTGAGATTGAGCAGGTAAATTCCAGCACTCTTTGCACTTGGCCAGAATATAGAGATACATAAATACTGAAAATGTTACATTGTTGTGAGATGTTGCTTAGGCTTGTCATGCTTAAAGTTGGTAGAAATTGTTCAAATATCTTAAACACGTTTTCAATGTAAAAAGTTTCGCATTTAATACTTATAATTTGGCCACATAGTTCAGTTGCGAGAGTTTCACACCACTCATTTTCATAAAAGCATTAAAACATGGTGAAAAAAATGTTTTATTGTTCAAAACCAAATCAAGTCGAATTTAAGCTCAAAACCAAATGTTTATTTCATTTCTGTTTGTCCAGACCAGAAGAAAAGTACTAGTTATTTGGTTTTCTAACATGAGAAGGAGGTGCAAACCAAGTTTGTGAATTTGAGGGGTTTGGAGAGGAGGAGAGTTCCCATGAAGACTCTGACCAGTGAGGTGCGTTTTCCCCTTCTTTTGTTTACAGTAAAGTTAAATCCAGGCAGATGACCTGGGCAGAAAGCAACTCTAAGCACATTTCTATTGGAATATTTCGATTATAATATAGAAGATGTAGAATGTCCTTTTTTGGCAGTGGTTCTAGGGATCTGTGAAGGATGTTATTTAACATTTTACTTCCCTGAGAGGGAAAAATACCAATTCACTACTCAACTTAGTCATATATTCTTGTGTACAGGCACTTTCATAGGTGATTTGTTCCTAGCTCTCTGAAAGTTTTGGAAAGTTCTGATTTTGGTTAAACACTGCCACAGAGATCTAGGACCTCTACCCTTTGAACTTAGCATTGGCTTAAAGGTTGTTTGGCAGGCTTATTAACAAAGAACAAGAGAGTTGAGCTGGTGAAACATCTTATTACCCACAAAAGAGGCAGCCCTGTCTCCTGTCCTTCCCTGCTTTCTTATCTGGTACCCATTCTGGCTTTTGTCTGACCCCTCTGTGAGGCAGCTCAGCTTACTGCACTGGAAGAACCTCATTCACAATTTTTGGTGGGTTCACTTTCTGCCTAATCAGTGCTCTGAATTGATTTACCATGGACTCATGTGAGTGTCAGAGCCATTCGAAGAAACATGATAGGAAGGTACAGTTAGGGTCAAAACACAGTGTGAAGAAGAGAAGGGGAAGAGACAGAGAATTGACCAGCTCAGAACATGTCATGGAGGAGATGAGAGATGGTTATGTTGATGCTCTGACACAGTTGCATCACCATTCACAAATGAGTGGTTTTCTCCTTGACTGCAAAAGGTAGCTTAAGTCCTACTTTTTTTTACATGGGGATTGACCCAATAAAGCAGTCACACATTTAAAGACAGAGTGGAAGTGAAGAGGAAAGAAACAAAGGATTTACCCTGCTCCATTTCCTCCTGGTTGTCTCCACAGTAGTATGATGCTACTTGTCTTCATTCCCCAGCCTTACCCACCAGGACTGGCACCCAAACTAAAGCAGGGAAAAAAGAAAAAGGAGCTTGTTGGTCACTGTAAACGCTACCTTTGAGCATGCTGATGATAATACCTTTCTGAGAATTATTGTCACAACTGTATCCCAGTGAATCCCAGACATGGACCAGTAGCAAATAATTGATGACTGTTGGCTACTGTTTTTGAGGACAGTAATATTTTTTTCTCCTCTTGAGTCCCTTATATTTCTCTGGTTTCAGTTTCTCTCCAGGCTGATAGTACAAAGCCCTGTGGAGCAGTTTCATTGCCAAGATCAAAACAGCTTCTTGAAATTGCACAAGGACTTAATCCTTCCCATACAATCTTGTCACAGCCTTCCCTAAACCCTCAAAGGGACCAGGGAGGATCATTTTTGCTCTTTTAAAACCCAAGAAAAGGTGAAAACATGCCACATTATTAAAATAGCAGAAGCAGTTTCCTTACCTTTGACGTTATTCCACCATCAACGAGTTTCTCACAAATGGCACACCCTGTCTCTACAGGATATATAGCAGTGTCACACAAAGCATTGATGCCACGTGGTGAAGGAGCATGGACTGAACAGGTGGGTCTGTGTTAAGGAAGTGTACAGCTTCATGTTTTCCAAAATGATCTCCAGAGTGTCTCCAAATAAGACATTAATATACAGTACAAATGGAATTTTGAAGTCAAATTTTTATTTTAGGAGCTCCTTAAATGTGGTTTGGAAATCAAAGTTTTGCTATATAGTGCAAAGAATACGTGTGGTTAGGTGATTTTATGGTTTCTACTGTGTTTTAGTGAATTTAAAAGGATATTTACACGTGTGAGCATGCTAACATCTTCATTTCCCCCCCTACATTTCTATCATTAATCACATTTTAAACCTATCATGTCTTTTTTAATGTCAGTAGCCTATGAGTTACAGTGGGTTTTTTGTGGGATAAGTCAGCTCTAGATCACAAATGCCCAAATACTAAAATTCAGAAAACATTTATTAGGCCATCACATCAGTTTTCCTGGTAGCACAGGACTGTTCTCTTCAGCTTCTTGGAGTGCTTCCATCAATATGGTATCTGGGTGTCTTCTAGCAATGCTTAACTGACAGCTGTCACGTATGATTCATGATTTCTTCAGTCTTCTTATGAAGAAAAATATTTTGTGTGCATTTAAAAGAAACAACAAAATTGTAAGGAAAAAGATGTTAGCTATATAAAAGGATTATAACCTTCTCTAGACCAACAGTACATCAGTAACCCCACTGCAGCTGCAATGCCAATTCTGATTGAGTATTGTGAATACCGTGGTTCAATGGTAGTTTTTCATAGCTTTGGACATTGATAAATAAGATTTTAATGCTTATTTCCCCAAGTCATGTGATCTTTTATCTTATTTCTCTATACATTCTTCAGTCTGCATTTTTCAAAGAATCACTGAGGTTGGAAATTATTTCCAATATCATCAAGTCCAGCCTTTGACCCAACATGACTACCTCATCTAAACCACAGATCTAAATGTCATGTCCAGTTTCTTCTTGAGTACTTCCAGGGATGATGATTCCACCACCTCCCTGGGCAGATCATTCCAACACCTAAACGCCCTTTTGGTGAAAAATCTTTCTGACGTCCAACTGCAGGCTATGTCCTCTTGTCCTGCTCCTAGTTTCCAGGGAGAAGAGACAGAACCCCACCTTGCCACAAACCTCAATGGATAAGGACAAGTCTGAACCTCCTTTTCTCCAAGATAAACATCCCCAGATCCCTTTAGCCACTCCTTACAGGACTTGTGCTCCAAACCCTTCACTAGATCCGTTGCATTTCTCTGGATGCACTCTAGCCCCACAATATCTTTCTTGTAGTGAGGGGNACACCTAAACACCCTTTTGGTGAAAAATCTTTCTGACGTCCAACTTCAGGCTATGTCCTCTTGTCCTGCTGCTAGTTTCCAGGGAGAAGAGACAGAACCCCACCTTGCCACAAACCTCAATGGATAAGGACAAGTCTGAACCTCCTTTTCTCCAAGATAAACATCCCCAGATCCCTTTAGCCACTCCTTACAGGACTTGTGCTCCAAACCCTTCACTAGATCCGTTGCATTTCTCTGGATGCACTCTAGCCCCACAATATCTTTCTTGTAGTGAGGGGCCCTAAACTGGACACAGGATTCAAGGTGTGGCCTGACCAGTGCCGAGTACAGGGGGACAATCACTGCCTTCATCAAAACTGGTCACACCATTTTTGGCGTGAATGCTATTTTTAGGCCAGAATGCTATTGTCCATCTTGGCCACCTGAGCACATGCTGGCTCATGTTCAGACAGGTGCCAGCCACCACCCTCAGGCCCTTTTCTACTGAGTCACTTTTAGTGCTTTTTATTAGGCAAAAATAAACATTCCCAGTGGAAGCATATGCACTCTTCAGAAACTTAAACTTTCATTAATTTGTACTCTCCTACATGTAATACAAAGCATAAAAAGTATCCCAGCACACCATCCTGTTTCATTTAGCAACACAAAACACAGGCACAACTGACATATAATCTTTGACACTAGTTCATTGTTTTTTAGACATTCCCTCAAGATCCTTTTATATACTGTCAGAATCTCCTTATTCTTGAGATAATTTAGATGTCCTAATTTCTATGACAGCCAAAAAATTGCTTTAAGCAATTATTTATGTGATAATTATTATTATTCATTATAAAGCTATTTATCTCCTATTCAAACATTAACCAGATTAAGAAAAATGATACCATAAAAATGACTCTTGCAGCTCATGGGCCTTAAACTCCAAGGACACAAGTTATCTATTCAGGGATATATTCTTTCCTTTTGCTTTAGGCAAAAACTTATTTAAAAAATGCTGCACTTCAGTCAATTGTGTTGTTTTTTCATCTGTTGTCACACTCTGTAGAGCTTTCCCTATATGGAGAAGGCCACAAAATGACTGATATACTACTTTTAGACCATACAAATGATTTCTCCTTTTATTGGTCTCCCTCAACTCTTATGCACGAGTATATGAATGTGTTCCTACTCTGTTCAGCTTTAATCTTACTACAGTAGTGTGTGTTTATTGACATAAGAAATGTAACTTGATATAACATATAACCAAATTATTATCAGCAATGATGCAAAAATTTTATTTAAAAAACTTGCAAGTAAAACAAGGAATTCATTAGTATAAAATATGTATGGGAATAAGTTGTTAAGTTTTTATTTGTGCCTGGATATTTGTGAGATATAAAAAGTAATGTAATATGGCTCTGCAAATCAGTTGGTCTAATTTGGCACTACAATCATGCAGTGTATTTCTGTGCAGTACTTCAGAGAGCAGTTACAATTACTCATATGTCTTCACTGCGTGTCTCTACCCATATACCTTTAAGATACCTCTTATGCATAAGTTGAGCACTGAATTTCCAGGGGTTGAGACATTTGGCTTGGGGAAACCACAAGAGCTTCAGAAAAATTCTTCTAGTTAAATTACTGATGTTTCTTTGCCTTAAAATAGTATTTTTGACAGGAGTCATCTTGTTGTTGACTTTCTAAGGGCTGGTTATCTAGTCCAAAGCTTCTTTTCCAGTCTATGGAAAAAGAGAAGCAGAGACTGTGTTGTTCCATGTCTTTTGGAAACACCTTTTTAATGAGCAGTTGACTCAGAAATTGCTGTCCGTCTCCACTGATCTCAAACAGGGTATGCACTGGGGACTGACCAGTCTCCTGGCTATTTTGGGGTGTTGAAGTAAGGTTCCTATTGCTTCAGTAGTAACGTATTGAGCCCAGCTCTGCTCTCAATTCCACACATAACAGTACAAGTCTATAGAGAAGTGTTACATGATCTCCACTCTGAGTCAGCAACACGTAGGCCAGACCTGTTCTGGATGTCATGTGAAGGCAGTGCCCTACTCAGTGCCTGCCTCTCCCAGGGAGACACCTCTTCTCCCAGGCACTCTCTTCTTCCAAGGCGGGCAGAGCAAGTGCACCTGTGTCTGCACCCAATGTCAGGTTTGGTCACTTAAGGGCACCATGTTTTTGGTATTTTTACTCACAGCTCTGTAAACAAAAGGAGACTCAGACCTTGTTCCATCCACAACTCTTTGATGTCAACAACTAGACTTCACAATGCAATGTTTTCCCACATGAATGCAAAATTCTGCCTTTGAAACCATCGGCTGAGTTATGTATTTCATCATATTCCACTCTTCTTATCACCAGTCTCCCAAGGACACAAGTAAGTCTTCGTACTTCTAAACTCATCTCCTCAGGCAAGTCATCTTTTTACAGAGCATATAAACTTTGAATTATTTTTCAAGAATCTTGTCTTCCTTTTTGTGGCAGAGTTGTGGGCAGTACATTATTCATGCCCGGAAGCCATACTGTGGTTTCATGCCCCATGCTTTCCCATCTTGCCATCTGGTTTTTTGCCCAAGGTATGTGGATTCTTCTACACATCCTAGTCATCTTTTATCATTAACTCTATTGCTCTAAATGCAAAGTCTTTGAAGGCTGTATATGTCAAAATGTATTTTGACAAAATCTTCCTCCATGTTGAAGACCTGACATGGTTAGCAGGTGGAGTTAGACTGAGTACAAACTATAGTTTAATGTAAAATATGGGGTTTTTTAAAGCACTAGTTCTGCTTTTCTGTAAAAGCTTTCACTGGCTTATTCAATGTGGATCTCTCTGTCAGCACTAGTGTTTTATTGCTCACATGAATATTGCAGCATGAGGACTCCTGCCCAGATGTTTCTACCAGCCCAGGCAGGTTTGCTAAGAAGACTTTGGACTGTTATGTTTTTTATTCAGCAGATACTCATGTTCTTACTGTGCAAGTCTTGAGACTTTCACTGGCCTTGCTATTCTTTGCTAATTCTTGGTTTGAGGTTCATTTTACCTGATTTAGGTACCAGAATTAAGCAGTTTAAGCTGGCTAATTTAGCTAGAAATAAACTGCTATTGAAGATAGCTATTTTAGGCTAGTATGATTGCCTTCTGGAAGTGCTTATCAGTACCCATTAATTATAGAGGCAGCCTAGATGACTAGCTTAAAACAAACATTTAACATTAAGATAGTTAAAGGTAAGTGAAGTGAGTCCCACTCTTATGCAGGAACGAATGAATTTAGACAATGAAAAAACAGAGCTCTTCCACTTAAGGCAGAACATTTTCCCTCCCACACTCTGCGTCTGACCAGGAAATGCAGCCTGTCACAGAGAGAGCTACATCCCAGCAATAACCACTGCCACATACCTCATTTTGGTACATGCATAATTCTGATCATTTTTTAAATAACAGAAGAACTGTCCATTTAAGAAAAATTCACTTATTTGTAAATTATTTTCACTTGCTTAGTGAAATCACAAATCCTTGGGATATCTGAAGTGAAATTTAAGGAAAGCTTAAAAATTGCGTTTTTATTCTTCTGACACTATCTCACAGTTTACCCACAAATCAATCTTCGTTCCTTTGAGCTCCAGACTGAACAGCATCATGATTCCATTCATGAAATTAAAAAGGTTACTCACCTCTTTTTATCAATTACTCTATCAGCAGCTTGGGTAAAAAATGTGCCATGAAACAGAGAGGAAGTACATTATAACATCTTGTCTCATGTTTGCCAAGTGTCTTACTGTTAAAAAAGACCATTGGAGTGTAAAGTATAATATATTGTAAAGCAGAGTTTTTTCCTGGGTTCAGTCTGATTTCCTGTTTGTAAGGCATGCTAGACAGTGACTTTCGATGTTTTCTCAGGCTGTAATATTATTTCAAAATTATAATGGCTCATATGCTATGCTTTTACTAACTCAGTTACTCTGTGAAGCATGCTCCAAACAATGATATCAGATAGAACAAAACCAGGCAACATTGTAAGCTTATTTGAATAAAACTATAATAAAACTAATTTAAATCTATTCACCATATACAGTTACATTTTTTTTGTTGCAAGAGACAAAAATTTAGTCTTTGATTAGTCTTTATTAAATTTAGTCTTAGCTTTTAGGAGAGAAATGTTTCAAAAACTAAAGATTGCTTGCATATAGACAGAAACCTGTCCTTATGTGCGTCACATTTTCTATCCAGAAATACAATTATTATAATACAGTTCCATCACTGAGAAGTGGAAATCCTCATAAGAAACTATCTAGAAGACCTCTCCCAGGGCAAGAAATCTTGACAATAATGTTTTGGCTTGTTTTGGGGGTGAGGTACATTTGTGGTTTTTTTTAATTTTAGATTTTATATATTTGGTTTTATTTTTCCCATTCTACAACAGGCCCATATTTAGAAAAATACTTTAGTCTTGCATTTTTCAGGATCCACTTATGATTTTGTATGGTTCATGAAATATGAGGTAATCTTGAGATGATTTACATGGAACATTAAAGGGGACTGATTTTGAGGAGGCAAGTATTCATAAATTGGTGTATTTTAAGAGGCACAGTCATGTATGTATCATGTGCAATGTAATCATATAAAAGTAATAATATTAAGTACTGCAATCATGAAGAGATGCTGAGCCTTTTCCTTCCTGAAGGTAAGACAGAAGTCTCACATACCTTCACCTGGAGTTACCTATAACATCCTCCAATATTATTAAGAAACCTCTAATCTTAACTGCACCTAGATAATTCCTAAGCCCTCTTTGATCTCATCACAACAGCAGAAGGCTGGTGAGTTGAGTCTGGGGCAAGAGCTACACTGTGATCTGAGGATAAATATATACTGGGGTTTTCCCTGAAAGGTAGTGCAGTACCTGAATTTATTTGCTGCTCTTCACTCTCACTCCCCATCACAGTTTGTGTGGACAGATATAAAAGGTTTACCCCTGCAAATAGAAGATCGTCACTGGGAAATCTTTGTCTATTCAGATGAAGAGCACTTCTGTGGCTCCAAGACGTTATTGGGTGCAGGGGGCGTCATGACAGTGAACAGATGTTCTCCTGGAGTTCATTAAATCATAAGCCCAGTAACTTGTTCCTTAGGGAAATAAACTCAGTGCCCTTGAAGAATCACTGAGAGTCAGGACAGGAGAAACTTCTACTGAAAAAACAGATGTTTTCAGCCTGCCTTTCAATGTTCTGTTAGATGGTCTAGGTGGCTGGTGTTGGATGACTGAAGAGTTGTTATACAAAGGCCAAACTAAAACGCAGAGCTTTACCAGTGGCATGGGCTCAGTCTTGTGTCCAGAAAATTGTTTTTGAGCAGCAGCAGGGCTGTCTCTTGACCTTCAGAACAAGACCCAGCTCAAGAAAAAGACAGGAATACTTGTAAATAATCTCTATCATTTTGCCAGCTGCTTTTAGTACTTAATCTGTCTCTTAAAACTGAAAAATTACAATTGGACCTGATGTTCTATCCTTTTAGGTCAGCTCTCACTCAGGATGTCAATGTGCCTTTCTTGGCTTAGATTGGCTTCAGTGTTCATTTCTTCTTTGCAAAAGTTAATTTCATTTAAACTGCTATGAAGTGTCCATTCCTGCAATTGACTTCCTTGCATAATTCCCATTCAAAGCAATGTGAAGTCTGCAGGTGAATTAATGGCAAAGCAAATTTCCGGCTCTAGCAGAACAGAAACCAATAGTTGCTAAAAATATGGGCTTCTACTCAGTTGTTCCTGAAGTTATAAAGGGGAACATTATGGGTGGCACTGTGTGCAGGTGTGTGTTGTACTTTTAAAGGAGTGACTGCCATGAGAGCCATCCAGTTGTGCGACATTGCTGCCTATCTACATATTACTTTTCACCCAATAGATTTCCTACACTGCAAATTTTATAAATGGAATATAGATGAAAATTATGAAAGGCCAGTTGTATCTAAGATTCTGAAATGTCTAGTACTAACAGAACTTGGAAGGACATTTCCCCCCTCCTGTATTCAGGTCATATACACAGTGTTGTTAAGTAATTGCTTCGACAACTCTTTTCTGAAATTCAGTTTTTCACTAATTAAAATCCTCATTGCGCTCCCACCTAAAGTATAATGTGAGGCTGTACAAAAATCATTGGTTTAAAACATGAAATGAAATACTGTCCTGGCAAACTGACAATCTGGATGTTGGTCACTTCTCATTAGGAAAGTCTTCTCAATCCTATGGCTCCCAGACTGTTGATAGAGCCTTTCCCAGGAGTAAGGTTATAGCGAGAGGTAGGCTGCAAGTTCTACCTTCTTCCAACCTGATGTTTATTAGTTCTGCTTCCTGACATCTGCTAACGGAGGCATTTTAAATGCTCTGTTAAACACAAAACAAGCAGCCAGGTTTCTCTGTCCCAGCTTACCTTCAACTACCACAGGATTCATTAGTAGTCTGCACCAGATCTGCTGGCACACCTGGGGACCCACAGGTAGTTCAGACCGATCCAAAGCATGTGATTTTTTTGTTCCAGGTTGTGCTTGACCAAACATAACACATCCTCACAGTTGTTGCAGAGACAGTGAATGAAAAATCATTGACTGTATGGACACAAAATCATGCTTTCTCTGGCATACTGTCTATAGACTGGAGTGAAAAAAGGAGGAATGAAGCTAATATACAATAGAATCTAGGGAATTACTGAGACTGGCTGGGAAGGATAGGGACAATAGAATTTTCACTTTTCTTTCTACTTTTCTCTGAAGATGATCTCAATCTTCAGAAAAATCAGTTCAGAAGTTCAGGGGGGAAAAAAAAGGGAAAAATGTTCAGTGTTGATTTTAATGCTTTTTCTTTACTCTTATAATTTTTTAACTCTCCTCCACAATCTGCAGAGGTATGTTTAGCTCTCTGAAATAATTCAGATGCAGATAGCTATCTCTAAGTCCCACAATATGTGAAGCCTCTGAGGATCCTTACTTAAAGTTCTTGCAGATGAAAGGTTTATTTTTACTATGACTACGTGTTTTTTCATTATCACCTTTTTACTTAGATGGCATTGATTGAATAGAATGAGTTCTTTGCTTAGGAACACTAAAACCCATAGTATCTTTATCCTTTAAAATTTGTACACATTTAATTATACAGATGCATTAATCCAATCAGAGAGATACCATTTCTTCCTAAGAAAATTTATATGCATTTTCTGTTTAAAATATTTGAAGCCAATTATAGGTCATTATTTTTCTTTCACTTCACCTTCTGGTCAGTCCTTGTGCAGAAGAGTAGAGGGTTTTCTTGTAAAGCATACTTTGAATTTACTTTTCATTCATTACATACATTATTCAAGCAATGTAAAAGACTACCTGAACAGAACCACTGTTCTTGAGATGGAAGTGATGAAACGCAGATGCTTGCAGTGTGTTCTATGTAAAAAATGAGAGCAGACAATAGGCCTGAATATTATGCAAAGGACACTGCACCACATTTTTAAAACACTAATGTCAGAACCTTACCTCTAAAACATATGCAAGCTCAAGAAAAGAAGGTCTGTGATAGTCCTACAGGTTTTATTGTACTTTAGATTCATTTCTGAAAGCGTGGCATCTCTCTGCTGGTGGTCCAATCTTCCTTCCTCTGAGATCAATGTAAACGCTCCCATTGACATCAGCGTAAGTGCTCCTATTGACTTTGCTAAGAGCAGCATCTGCCTTGCTGTTCCTCTCTGGCTGCAGATAGGAGTGTTACGGAGGGATGTTCATACAGTGACACAGAGCAACTTGCTAATGCATAAGACGATCAACTTAGCTCAGTATTTTTTGGACACATTCAAGAATTTTTCAAGTCTCTTTCTATAGATGGATAAATTCCAATGCATACCAGACAGTTTACCAGATTACTGTGGGAAAATAATAAGGAAAAATAATAGTAAACAGCCTTTCTCATATAGACTGCATTTTCAGAAAATGCTCTTACTCAGGACTTGCTCATAGCTATTTTTGTGCCAGGGTGTTTCTTCACCTCAGGACCTGATCCAATACCCATGGAAGACCTGAGATTAGGCTCCATATGTCTTGTTTTGGGTGAGGAAGGGCCATTTTGTCAGTGAATGTGAACCCTATGAACTTTTGCATGTGATCATTTAAAGCGTGGATTAAGGTGGTTTTCTGAGAGTAGGAACACTGTGATAGAAGAGAGACATATCCCGGTCATTGTTCATAGCAGCTATCTATAAATGTGACAAAAGGACCAGTGCCAAAACTAAGAACACAGTGTATGATTTTGCTCTGCCTGCCTACATCCTTGGAGACCATGGTGATCACATCAAGTATTCAGTATATGCTTCAAGTGAGGCTTAGTTTCGTGAAAGAGAAGCCACAGGTTTTAGTGGTACACTCTTAGAAACATTTTCCGCTCAACAACTTGTCTTTTATTCTATTTGGCAGATATAGTTTTTATCACCCACATTTTAAAACTAATTAATATCATTATTTTTAACTGTGACTCCAATTTACTGTACATAGTTCCATATGTCAAAATAGTTTTGTCAGTGCATGAATATTAGCAGATACCATGCAGGACAGCTCCAGAAGAGTCTGCTAGTCATCTGCTTTGGAAAAGCTGGGATAAAATTGTTTAATATAGTTTGATAAGACCTACAAAAAACTGCTGTTTGTCTCCATAAAATGTGTTAACTTTTGCAAACTATGTTTGCTGCTGTGGCTGGCAATTGCTGAAAAGTCATCTGCATTTTGACTATTTTAACCCTAGTAGAGGAAATTAGAGAGATTGAGGATTGCAAAAATATTATGGAATACTTGTACTATTCTGTCAACCAGGCTTCTAATGATGAAATTTGGACAGAATGTGACATTGTGATGGCTTATTTCTTTTAGCATTAGTTTTGAATTCAAATTTTTTGCCCTAAAAAATATTGAGATATCCATTATTAACCTAAGTGTGTGGAAATGTGAATGCTTCTGAAAGTGAGAAAAGCTGAAAGAAGGCTGCAAAGGAAGTAGAAGCAGAGGACCTCTTGATATTTATTTCCAGCACTGAATATAACCAGAAAACCTGGATTAGCTCAATTATTTATACTCCTTTCCTTAGATATACTTTATTCAGAAAGATAGACTACAAGCAACACCTTGCTTTGACCCCAGACAGCCTTCTTGCACTCTTGTAAGACAACCAAGATCATGGCTGCCATTATTTGAAATTCAGAAACCTATAATTTTGTCAGATTTGTTTGATTCTGTTTCTCCCTAAAGTCTGGGAGAATCCCTTGCCCTGGCTCTGTGGGACACAGGACCTTTCTTACTCCAAGCACTGAATGGAGGCCCAGAAGGGTCCCTGCAGCTTTCCTGGTCTGTTGTAGTGTGGATTAGTGTACCTGGTGATCCCAACAAGTGCTGGGGTTTGAGCCAAGTCAACAAAAAATGGGCTTCAATCAAATTTAAAGTATCTACAATTTAGACACTACCCCAAGCTTTCTGTTAAGGACAGGACCTGAGGGACAGGCCTGAAGCTGTCACAGGAGGTTTAGGTTGGGTATTAGAAAAAGATTCCTCAACCAGGCGGTGGCTGGGCACTCGAACAGGCTCCCCAGGGAAATGGTCTCAGCATCAGCCTGGCAGAATTCAAGAAGCATTTGGACAGTGCTCTCAGGCACAGGGTGTGACTCTGAGATGGTTCTGTCAGGGGCTGGGAGTTGGACTCGCTGATCTCAGGGGGTCCCTTGCAACTCAACATATTCTGTGACTCTGTGATATTGTCATTCTGTGATTCCATGTGACTGGGATAGTCACTTTTAAAACATGATTTCTTTGACCACTTTTAGTTATCTAAAATGGGCTGTGATGGATATTTCAAACGTCTACATTCTTACTAAATTTGGTCAGACAAATTACAGAAAATCACCTCTAGAGCAGAAGAGGCATCTGTGAAAAATGGACACACTTTGCTAGCTTCAATGCACCTTTTCCACATAGTCAAAAGTGGTCTGGGGATCACACCAGCTGCTTACTGGTAACAATTAGAGCTATGGTGGAAAGCCCTGTATGTGAGTGAACTATTCTTTAAATTATCAGACACTACACTTCAGCAAGTAGAAAAACAGGATAATCAAAATAATTGTAGACAACTCCAAAAAGCAGTAGGCTAGTGGATAAAAAAGCAGGAAAGTGGTTTTATGCAAAGTTTGGGGATGTATGCTGAGAAGCCGCCAGACTGAGACCAAACTACAGGTCTGGTGGGACAGTGCAGCACTTCAGCATCTGCTACTGTAGCCAGATAAAGACTGAAAAATAAAATGGTTAGCAATAGAGAAATGTTATATTCCTGAGGGTAGAAATAGTAGAAGCAAAATACGGCAAACTCTGTTGAGCTAATCTTTTTTTGGTGAAGACAGCAGTTGCCACACACACGTACTGCACGCATTTGGCAACAGATAAGCCAGATTCATCTAGCAGCTGCCAAATATCACTCTAACTGGAGCTACAGAAAGTACTGAGAGATTAGCTTCAGGCATTGCTGCACATGTGAGGTAAGTTGTGTATGAAAACCCAGAGGGGCAATTATTTACCTTTCTTTCACAGCATTTTCCCCTTTTTCAGACTTGCATTACTTTGTTTTCAACTGAAGAAAGAAAGGAAGCACCTTCCATGAGACATGCTTTTTGCTCTGTATACTGTCACATTCCCATGTGTGAAGACATATTATCTATCTAGTAGTCCCAACTGTAACACCTGCTGCCACCCAGACAGTATCAAGGGGACTAACAGCATAAAATTGCTCTCTCTTCATTTCTGCAGCTGTGAGGTATATTCATATATCTAATTATTGACTTACAAGCAAAAAGCATTCCTCTGCAGAAAGATCCTTTTTCCATGAAAATATTAGGAAATATTAGCTATTCTGCCTCTAAGAGTGTGTAGCATTAAGGCTAGACATGAGACCATGACAATGTATCTTCCTTTGTTTCCTGTAAATCTTTTTTTTGCTATAAAGACACAATTTGGTATCAGTGCTTATTGTGTGACTGACTGTTTTTTTTCCCACTTCTCAGTTTTAAAAAGCATAATAAGGAAGCACCTAAAAGGGCCAAAGAAGAGAGGACTGATATAACAGATAGATATATCACAGGTGAAACAGCATAACTGCAAGGAAACTCAGAAATGTAAAGGCAAAAGCAGTAGGATGCATTAAAATATCCCAACAAGTGGCAGAGGTATCTGCTTATGCTAATGCTGAATTTAACAATAGCACATCCCTACCAAAGGAAAGAGTGGAAAAGCATGGCTGCAAGCTATCTTCATGAGCTTATCATGTTCAAATTGAGAACTATCACATTGCTGAGCTAAAAGAACTCTGAGTTGCTATAACACCAGGAGTCCAGACAGACAGGCTTACACCCTATCAGTCAGTGCTGAGTTCTGTACATGTAGAAACATATGTGGTCATTCCAAAATTACTTGAAGTGACTCAATCACCAAGTGAAATATCCAGGTGTCAAATGAAGACTGTCAGATCATAAGCACGCAACTGGGATCTCAGTCAGGTGGAGACCCCTGTAACCAAGTCATAAGGCTGCTGAAAGAGTCTGTGAAGTCAATAACAAGGGTAAATTAGCAGTCTCAGATCCTATTCTAGTTAAAAGCAGCCAGTTCTAGCCTGATTAGATATGCAATGTCACAACAGCCAGTGTGATGACACAGAATGTAAATCAGGGTAAAAAAAAAATCTGTAAAAGTCCAATCCTTATTTCTGTTTTCTGATTCTTATATGCAGCTTATTGTAGCACTTAACATGTAAAAAGCTCATCATTTTTGTATCCTTAATTTTTGTAATAGCATATACAAAAGAAATGACATTGCTAGCAATAATATTTATTACATTTCAGATCATGGCAGTCTTATTTGACTATTGTCAGCATTATATCCTAGAAATTCAAATCTCCTGATTGCCTTGGGGACATCTTTTGCCTTCATCTTTACAATTGAGTGCTGCATTTTTACAGTGCTTGAGATTTCTCAGGCTTTTTAAGCGAAGTTTCCTCTGTGCTTTGCGTTTTATTTTTTCCGTCCCCTCCTTCGAGTATGGTAGTGGTCAGATGGAGGATCATGAAGATTTGGCTAGAACATGATGTTACTCAGAAAAAGGTCATTAATGGGACATGCTGGAGAAGTTACAGACCACTAAGCAAAGTTTTTCACATAAAGTCATGCATCAACATGCAGAGTTCATTCATGAAATTTTGAAAATAATTTAAATTTTGTTTAACTCCTCTTAATGTCACCCTAGATGAGATCCACGTTATCAACACATCCTCCTTTCTTCCTCTCTTCTTATTCATCATCATGACAATAACAATAACATTTTCACTTTTGTACTGGATTACAGGGAAAACAGCTTGATTCACATTTGAGTGGGGGAAGAGGAAGACAGGTCAGAGATGTGTTTTACACAGCGCCCTGGCTTCTGAGGTAGATCTGCAGTTTCTCATAGCTTTCGGCACCAGGATATGAAACCTGAAGTTTTGATGTGGCCTCTGTAAAGATTCTGAGTATCCCACTTCATATTTCCTCCTTCTCTTCCGCAGTGTCACGGTTTCAGAGGGATAAGAACATCATAGCCATGTAGACGAGGGTGATCCCATAGGTAGAGACACAGAGATTTCATATCACATTGAGAGGTTTAAATATCAAGATGGAGACCTTGAAGTGGATAAATGTGGCAATTTGCTTTGTTAAGCAGATATTCTGTCATATTTTCCCTCGTGTGGAGCTTTTTCGGGCCATGTGGCTTAATTTCTAGGTCTGAGTTGCAGTAATGCAGTCTGGAGGTCACTAATGCAGGGATAACTGTATGGTGTGATTACTGTGCCAATTGCCACATAGCTGTGACTCCAAGAGAAAGGAGGGAGCAACATGGCTATTTGGACCCTGGGTAGCATCAAGGAATCAAAAGGGACCTGAGAGCTAATATTTGTGTACCAGCTTGAAGGAATAGTTGATTTAAAGACAAATAATTGTTTTAAAGTTGTTTATTTACCATATTTATATGGAATACCTGAAGTCATTATGATAGAATATTAAAAAGTATTTGTCCTTTTGTTAATTTCATTTTTTGTACATTTCTTAAAATCTTGTGTGCAATTTATTTTTACTGTTCTATTTTAGCAGGTACGTGTTCTCATTTCAATTATGTAGGCCTTACGTGCCAAGCCGTTTGAGGATGAAAATTTTTTCTCTCCTTGTTTTCCTGTTGGAAAATGGGATGCCTGGAACCATAAACTTTACTGAGAAGTTTCTGTCAATTATAGTATTAATATATTTTAAAGATCCTTACAGCCATTGCAATTATTGGATTACATTTCAAAGTCAACAACATCCTTTCTCACTTTGTTTTCAACAAGTTAAGCATGTTAAGATTTGTAAAAATTGGAGATTTACAGGAGGAAGACACCAAATGACTGAAGGAGACAATAATCTTTCATATGATCTAATATCCTGTAGTTGTTTGTTTCTGATGGGTGCAGAGAAGAGGGGAATTTATTAATTAATTGTAAGAATGCAGTGAGGGTTAGCATAACTTGTAGAGTCCCATTCAGTGCAGCTGGGAGTCTTGATCAGGATGTTTTGACTCATTACTCTGAGCTTTCATCAGCTGATGAAACTAATTTTTTTTTTCAGCAGCTGATTAAGATCCAAGATAATGAATCGAAACATGCCAGAAGTAATTCCCTCCAGGACTGGAGGGAGGATGTCAAGTTTCTTGCACGTGTATTTGGAAGAAACCACAAGAAGCATAACCTCCCCAGTTTCATTTTAACTGGTGAAAAAAGTGAGAGCTTTACACTTGCCTAAGAAATAAAAAACAGTCCCAAACTAGAGGACAGAGAAGACTACCATATTTCAAGCAGAATATAGGTAAAGAAACAATAGCAAAATGCGGACAAGGGAAGAATTATTGTGTGTGGATCAACAAAGAAGTTAGGGAAATACAAATTCCAAGTTTTTTGGCCTTGTTTGTAAAGCAGCAAATACTCTTCAGAATGCTTTTTAACTTTTCTTTCTCTGCCTTGCAGTAAATGTATGTAAACCTAAAATCATAGAAGATTTTTACAACTTTTTTGACTTCCTTTGAATGTTTACTGTGTTGCTAAGCATTAACTTTGACAAAGGAAATCTTTCCTTTCAGTTTGAAAACCTTTGCTATCAATATATACAAATGCCAGTATATGTTTTCTTTTGGGAAACATTTGAAAGATTTCCTTACTATATTTTTTAACACACAATTTGAATGGGGGATTTTGTTTGTTTGTTTTCTCACAGGGTTGTGGTTTTAAGCTGAACAGCAGGCGGAAAGGGAGATAGGAAGGGACAAGCAGGACTTGTACCGGGGTTGTAGTCTGGCCAACAGTTCACTGCTCAGTTACAGTTAATGGGGTGAAAAGCTGTGATAAGGCATGTGATCAGAATAGTTAATGTACTGTTCCTTCAGACAGCTGAATTCAGGGCTTCCTAAATGTGGTTTATTATTACAAAAGTTGAAAAAGGAGTAGTCTCAGAATAGGAGCCAAATTTTTTTAACGTATCCACAGAAATGTCAGCATTATTTTAGCAAGTGATTCATAATATCTATAATACAAAATCTTGTATTTTGTATGCTGCATTTTATATAGTAACTGGCAAATTATAGTATAGCATAAACTGAAAGTTAAAGATTTGTACTGCATTTCATGGCTGTGATGCCAATGCCTTTAAACCACAAAGACTGGAAGTATGTAGCAATTTTAAATGCAAGCCTCTGTTACCAGAAAAGCGGCTGAACTCTTACATGTATGATTAAGGATCACTTCTCCCTGCAGAACGCAGCTGATCTTCATGTTTCTAAAATAATCTTCTTGCTGGAACACTTTGTTACGATTGCATACAAGGTTTTGGAAAAAGGCAAAGTGCTGCAGAGCTGAAAACATTTATTTTTTGTCTCCCCACAGATATATCTTTTCTGCAACAATATCTGAACTGTCAGCTTCTCCACACAGTATCAGTAGGTATATTAAAAAGCAGGTACTACTACTATTGTGCAATTTACAATGTGCAATTGAAGCAGAGCAATTGTCATACAAGCTATATAGACTAATAAACATCTTCAAAGAGGGTCTTAATTGCTGCATGATTTACTACATGGAGAATACCTTCTCTTTTGTGTTTGGAAGTATTTTGCTGCAGGAGAAACCTTTTTAGCCAGGCTTTTATAGACCAGTCTTTGCTTTGGTAGCGTGCATTTACTAGCTGTATAATTGGTGGCACAGTTCTTCTATCATAAACATTGTTATCAGTTAATTAAACTTGAAATGGAGCTTTGTTCCACAACATGTTTTGTCAGATTGTTTTCCTTATTTATTTATCATCATAAAATTTTATTTTATGACTGGCAGCTTCTCAGCCCTCCAATAATAATATAAATCAAAACAAGATTTTAGTCTTCATGCAATTTCCTTTTGGTCTCAAAATATGAAACCAGATGTTTTGGGCATGCTAAAGATGCTTTTCATCTTTTTTTAGATTCTTTCAATGCAGTCAAAGTAAATGCATTTTTAAAACCAACTTATGAAAGTTAAATTTCCTTTGTTCGCCTGGGTGTAGTCTGGTTTGCATTGATGCAGCAGCAATGAGAGACCTTCCAGATAACACACAGAATGCCATTGAAGAATTACACATGTGTGTCTCAAACCTCAGACAGTGCAGGAACTGTATTAATAGCAGATCAGTAGATTTATATTATAATTTAAAACATTATGAACTCCTTTTTTTTTTCCTTTAGTCTTTTTTTTTTTTTTTTTTAAGGGCTAAGCAAACATTTAAAGGAAGATTGGACTACAGGACATCTCTATATGTATCCTGCAGTCTCTATACAGTAAGTGCTAACCTACAATATTTGTTCACATATCTAGGAGCCTTTTTTCTAAGTTGAAACAGATTTTTTTATGATGCCCTAACGAATTGTCATCAGTATTTCCTTTAAGCAGTGAATCCTTTTCCACTAGACATTAGATCTGGGCCTAAGGCTATTACTAAAGGACCTAAACATTCCCAGGTGGGCTCCTCTTCAATAATAACAGAAGCCTTGAAGGGATTTACTGATACTGAAAAGAATAAGAAGTAATAAACAGGAACTGGAGCAAAGTGGGACAGTTGTTATGAACATTTGCATGCCAGTCGTCAGAACCCTCCGTCCTATCAAAATACTTCTGGCTTTGTATTCCTGAAAGCAAACAGAAAGGCTTTGGCAGGCTTGTGCACAGTGGTGTGTACTGGGGTGGCTTGGGGTTTTTTGTCTGCCTTACAAACAGGGATCACAGAAAGACCTCTCTGCATCAGCCTCCACCTCTCAACTCAGCCCAAGAAGGGAGCAGACATTTCCCATTAACCCTGCTCTGGTCTCAGGCATTAGGCAAATCATAAGTTTTATAGTGAGACAATAGTCTCGACCCCACAAAACTGTAAGTGAATCTGAATGCTGCACAATTTGCAGAAGAGATGCACATTTGCCTGGTTGTGGCATCTGTTAATTCTCTGAGCCTTGTTTATTCAGAAAAAAATAAGTTGAGAAGTAGAGATGCTACTGGAAAAGAGTAGAAAAATGGAGCCTGAAAAATTAAATTAAGATAAATGTTTTCATTCCAGCTGGTCACTTTATTTAGTTGTTCAGATTTTCTGTTTTCATTTTTCTTAAACTTTTATTCGTTTCTCTTGTTTATTGAAATCAAATGTGTACCTGAAAAATATGTATGAAATTTACTACAAATGGAATTTAGGGTAGAAATTTGCTGCATAAATGAGGTATTTTTACTATTGTTTAAGTGTATCTGACTCCTTGCTTCAGTCTTATTCTTATTTGTACTTTTGAATGATAAAAGGTAATGAGGAGCTGGGTATAAAGTAAAATAGAGTGAATTTCCAAATAAGACCTAACCAGAGGAGACAAAAAATAATGCACAATTTTTGGGGGTGAAGAAAACTTCATCAGGAGGGAGATTGTCTGGAAGAAATATTTTTCTTTGAGTTGGAAGAAATGGGAGAGGGGAAGAGAAGGAATAGATATTAATCATATTTTTAAGTGTTCTGTTCTTCAAGATAGGAGATGAAAGGTCTCAGTGACTAAAGCAAAAGCCCAGAAATGTAGCTTGCTGGGAGTGACTTAATTAACAGGAATAAAATAAAGTGGAAGAGAAGGTAAATGTGAATGGGCAGGTAGTTTTCTAAGAGCTTTGATTTTCAGTGCTTTTATATAAAGAATGACATGCAAAGAAAACACTGGTTAGTGACTCACTTCTTTTGTGCAAATCTATACTACCATCATCTCCCCCCTTAGAGTCCTATGGCCACTGAATTGTTATTTATTTAGAGAAGAGCTGGTGAGGAAGAAATTGTGAAGAGGCATGATTGGGAAAGTTTAAGTAAAACATCTTCATGAATGCAATCTTGGATGATTTCATAGCAAGAGTACTGTACAGGCAGTAGATACTTCCTGGCTTCTGGCATTTCTTTTCAATGAAGGAATGTGTCCGTAGAAATTGCTGGAAGTAAGAAAACATTTCAAACATTTGTATCAAGCTTCAGCTATTTAAGCATGAACTGCAGGACAGGACCAGTTCATCTACCCATAGAAGAGCTAAAAATGCTCCCTTGTTTACTTTGTTGTTTCCCTCAATAAAATAACTGCCTTAGGTATCATGATACTGTAAATGATAAGCAGGCAGTTTCACTGGCCATTAAACTTCAAACCTTTTATCCATCTTTCCTCATACCACTTTTTTGTTGTCCCATACAAGTTCTACTGTTGCAAAGAAGCCACAAACGCGCAGACAGATTGCATATATGAGAAATTCCTCTTTACTCATGTTGATATGGAAGGATATTTATATATATATAATATCTTCTGTGTGCTCCACCTAGAGTCTCTTTGAAAACTAAGAAATAAGAAGCAAAGAATTTTGCGTGCATCCTTTTGCATGGGTTTACTTGCAACTTTTTGAATACATCACCAAGCTGTATGACTTTCTTTGTAGGAGTGATTACCTCCTGATTCTTTTTGCAAGGTGGTTTCCACCACCCCTTATCCTGTCCCTCTTAATTCACTGCAACACCCCATGCAACACTGTTTTATTTAGGCCAGTAAATAAAAATATTCTGACCCTATGTTGTGGTATGAAGACTAATCAAGTGCAACTTTGTTTTTGGTCATTAGTGTAAAGAAATGGGGAAGATGTGTATGGGTTAGAGCCAAAGAATGCCTGGAAAAGCTCAATAAGTGAATACTTAGTTTATGAAGTGTTCCACTAAAGTCTTGCTAAATACACAGTGTTGAGATTTGACATTAACCATCTCCATTCCTCATAATAAACACACAAATTTTCCACTTGAAGTATCAAATCTTATTTTTTAATAAGAAACAACTATGTTTACCGCAGCTTTCTGAATTCACTGCTCAGATATCAGACTAGATTCATAATGTTTTGATATTGTCCAGAAGATGTATGTTTTCTTTCTCTAGTCCTTTTCTTTTCCACTTTGCAAGAGTCAAATAAGACTTAACAAATACCTCCTGTCATGTGGTGGTAGGTCAGATACCTGTGTTATATAAATCTTTATGCTGAGAGTTTATGACATTTTAAACTTAGAGCTTCATTCAACTTGACGGTTTTGGCAGCAGCCAATTATAACATTAAACAGTTCACAGAACTTAACCTAAGACCTAAAATTATATAATTTTTGTAATGACTGATTTACACCTCTCCCAGTTCATTTAGAGCAATTCAGTTCAAAAGTCTTACCCTTCTTAATCACTCCCTTTTAATTTGAAACTCCAATGTCTCTCTTTATTTTTCCACTGTATCTACTTATTAAAAATTACCAATTAAAAAAAAAAAATTCACCAGACTTGCAGGAGCTGTATGATTGGCTGTGTACATGCTAGTGGAACAAAAAGAATGGAAAATTGTTGCTGTTGCTCAAGAGGCCAAAGAATGAAAAGCATTTTTGACTGTATTATATTATTTAAAACTATGATAAGAGAGTTATTGCAATTGTGCATTCTCAGCATGATAACAGTGAAATTTCAGAAGATAAAAGATGGAGTTTGATGCTATGTAGAGCTCCATAGTGAAAATCTGAACACTGGATGATGTCTAGGTTTTTCTTCAAGGTACAATATTCCTGTTTTCCTCTGTCCTTCTGGAGACTCAGCGACTCTAAAAGGCTGTGATAGACAAGTGAAGATAAACAAAGCAGAGGTTTGCAAGTCGCTCAGAGTTGATCATCCCCTGAAGTGCCCCTGACAAAAGTAAATGGGAGAGGAAGTTCTGGGTGGGAATGTAAATAAAAGAAACAAATTTTCTGAAACTACAGAAACACTAAAACAGAAAATAAAGAATTTGTTTAAAATTTTGAGGTAAAACAGGTTGGAAAGACCAGGCCACAGAAGAAATGGGGACAGGACAAGGCATACAGTTCCTTGAAATTTGGAGCAGCAGCAAAAGATGAAGAGAGTAAAAGATACGCACCCCAAATTAAAAAATGTAACCGCTAGAAAAGACTTCTGTGTACTACTATAGGTTTCCCTAACCCTCTCTTCTGAAATTTAAAATCATGTCTCCCTTTCTGAACAGTGACCAGTCAGAGTCTGCCATAACAGACAGAGCTAATTCCAGTGACCAGATTTTAAAACCAGCTTTATTCTAAACAGTTTATATGGCAATGTATAGCTTTGCCATAAAATAAGTTATATGGAAAAGAAGACAGAGAGATAACTTGTTGGCAGGATAGAAGGAGTTGCAATGCTCTGCATTTGGAAGAATCAATTTGATAGCACTTGTTTGTCAAATATTCTTTGATAGGATTTGAAACCTAATTTGAACACCTGCAGCACACACTTTGACAGATCTTGGTTAAAATACATTGCATCTTGTTTAAAATAATGCAGTGTCTCAAGTGCCTGGGAGTCATACTGAGGAGAGAGAAACCCCCCTTGTTAAATATTTACCACTTGAATCGTGAACATCTGCAATTAGCTAAGAATGGTGATGTCAGTGGACACTTCCCAAGGTTAGCTGCCTCAGTATTTGTACAGATCTAATCTGAAGTCTTTTCTTGAGAAGAGGAACACATCCAAACTCAACAAATTGTCATTGACAAATGACCATAGCAGTCTAAGGATAAAAGAAGGGCAAGTATTCAATAAAGAAAGAGAACATGAGCATTAACAGAATAAACCTGACCTATTTAGTGTGTTTAACCCTCCATAATTTTCAAACCCAGATTTATTAGCTAGTAAAACTCAAGATTTTTGGATAGTTCTCACAATTTAGACAACAAAAACCTTCAATTTAATTGCATGAAAGTTTTTTAGTTATTTGTGGGTCAAGTTGGAGATTTTTTACCTCTGAAAGGGTGAGGAAGGGTCTTTGCAGCATTAGGATCCAGTGCCTTCTGGGTGACATGCTGGTCTGTGCTATATGGCTCAATTAGTGTGTCACATCAGTCGTGCCAGCCCTACACTGTGTTGTGGAAGGGGCAAAGCCAAACTGCCTCATTGCATTGAGCAGAGAGCCAGGACATGTGAATATGAGGAGAAAAAGACTGGGGTTTCACCACTGCCTGATAGCAATAGGCTCAGAGTAGGTACAAGGGGCATGTTACGAGGAGCTGATCTCTGGGGGACTCACCTGCACGTCTGGAAGGACAGGGCTGCCAAACCACTGGAGCCATGAGTGTTAAATCAGGCAGGGCAACACGGGGCAAAGTGAAGATGATGCCAGTCCCTACAAAGACAAACCTGGAAAACTAACAATGAGATTCAGTTTTTTCAATGACTTCTAGCCAGAGCCCTTCATTGCAGCAGAAAACTAGATGAGGAAATCTAGTTGATTGAAATTAGCTGCCATAACCATGCAGCTCATCCTCTGAGGTCAGTCTCTCAACAACTGTGTTTATTTTTCAGCAGAAGAAAATTAGACTGGTGGTTTTTGATGCCAGTTCACAGGTAAACCAGATACAGGCAAACAAGACAAATGAGAATTCTAGGTGGCGTATGGGAGGTAGGTGTGTTTTGGATAGTTCTAGAGTACAAACTTCCTGCAGATACCAAGCCTACTAAGGAACATACACAGAGAGGTTTTTTCTGTTCGGAGGCAAATTAATGAAGGCTCATAAATTCTGTAATTTAAAGAATTGTTCAAAATATTCATAAAGGAACAGTTCTGTGATTTTGGCAATCATTCAATATTCAATATAGACTTCTTTCCTTCAATGCCAGACTTTTTTTTTTTCCCTTTTTTAAAAAAAGTTAAATATAATTATAAAATTTTAGTATATTTACCCTCTTAAGATAACCTGTTAATTTTCATTCTCTAGAATGAAATTCAACAGGAAAAAAAAAAAGAAAAAAAAAAAGAAAAGTATAAAAAATAAACAATTTTTTGTGAAAAATATTTTTTGTCAGACTTCTTAGAGAATGTACTGGACACCAGTCAAAGAAATGCTCATAGACTTCATCATGCTATTAAACATGATATGCATTTATAAAAAAAAAAGATTCTTATAAATCATCAGTTTTCATCAAATTCTCAACCATCTAATTAACAATATTTTCCTGTACAATGTAAGAAAAGCCTGCATCTCAGAATGTCATGCAGGATTTTTTGTTTGTAATAACTGTTTGTAGTATAAATCTCCAAATTTTTAAATGTCGAAAAGGGTGATGATTTCATTAAGGACTGCACCAGACTGCCCATTGACTCTATTTACAGAACACTAAGTCTATAGAACCCTGTATCTGTGGTATGAAACGCTGAAAAGAAGGCAGATTTAATTGTCTTTTTCTTCAGTGTTGACTGTTTACTTTCTGTTCACTGAAGCCCAGAGCAGTTAGCCGTCTGTGTAAATATGCATTTATTCTAAGGCTCATATTTAATACAGTTAAAAAAATCTGCAGCTACAGTATATTCAGTAGAAAGTAGTGTTATTGAACAGTAGCATGGTAAGTAATGAAATTCAAGAATTTTTTCCCCAGCTATCAATTTTTAAGAAACAAAAAAGGAAATCCATATATTGTGCTAGTGACAAAACAATATGCAGTCATTTCAGGGGGGAGGGTCTCTTATTAGAAAGAAACATACTTTAATTAGAAGAAATATGTTAATTTCAATAGCATATTCTTCATATCTCTGCCCCTAAAAATCTTTGCACACACCTACATTCTTTTTATGGACAGTACAAAGGAGGATAATAGATGCCTATAAAAGTAACTAGTGAAATTCTGCATTAGGATAATCTGTCACCCATTTCCATTTTTTCTGAAGAAAGCAAGCATAATCAAAAGCCTAAATGACAAAGAGTTGACAGTAAGATTCTGTAGTAAATGATTCCAGAGTCGCTGGCCTGCGGAGATGCTGAAGAAGTCCCCAGCAGACCTGATTAATTCCAGTTTCTCCAGCTGCCAGGGGAGCAGAGGCTAAGCAGTTTCACAGAGAGGAGCCTATTACCACTACTAGGCTGAAATAGATCTAATCAACTCACAGCCGCTCAAAAGAAAACTTTACAGGTTTAGCTCACTAAGGCAGCGCTTTAAAATGATGACTACAAAGGATCATGGGAGTCTGAAAGCATTTAGTCTTTATTGCAGCTCAAGGAAATTTTCTGCTGTGGTTAGGCCATGCTAATTTACTGAACATGACAATGCCTCCCAGATTGTATGACATCATTTCAATAATGGCTCTCGTCCCCTTAGTTAAATATTTCTATTACTAATTTTTAAATTGTGAATACTTCATTTATTGAAATACCATCTATCTTAGGATTAATTAGGGTTACCATCCCAAATCTATGGGCCTGCCTGCTTTATCATTTAGTTTGAATGATGATGCTGCATGATTTGCTATGGCACTGTCAAAAAAATTGTATTTATCTTAATTTATTTTTATTATTTTCATAGAATAAACCTCTAGAAGTACTCTGTACTTCAGCTGTAAATTTTATATCAATTGTGCACTGCTTCAAACAGTGCACAATCTTCACAATTAATAATTTGAGTGATTTTAAGAACAAAAAATTCAACAGCTTGAGTATTACTTATTTTGACTGACAACAATTATACATTCAGAACAAAAAAACCTTCAAAACTTTTATTTCTTTTTTTAAATTTTTTAATTTGTTGCTGAGAGTTTCTTTTAAGACCCCCAGCTCTTAAAGGGAGAATGTTAAACAATGAAATACAGACGTAAATTTTTAGATTAAGAAAATAATTCCATCAAATCTTTCTCAGTATTCAATTGAAAAACCTTCCTTAACAGAAAAAGTCTGCTTTTTAAAAATAATCAATGTTTAGAAACTCCAAGCATAAGTAGTTGCATGATACAATACTCTAAAGATGTAATGCAATACGCGAGCGGTTTGCAATGCAGTTCTTTAATGACAGCTAATACATTATTATTATTATTATTTGATCAGTCCACCAAGTGATTTAAGAAAAAAGCACACAGCAGAATGGCACTTGGAAAAAGTAAGTTATGTGTGGCCCTGATGGGGAAGAGGGAGCAGTGAAAAAGCAGCAGTGAATCATGTCATGGAGGCTGGCATCCAGGGCTGCGAGCCGAGAGGCTGCTGGAAGCTGCCACTGGCCTAAATACAGCCCAACTCACTCTACTGCTCCCGGGTTCCCAGCTGCCCTGTACGTGGCTGCTTTTGTGAAATGAGCTGCACATTTGCAATTCGTGGCACAGTGGAAAAGAGCTGTGTTTGGGAATAGCACCGTTTGCATGCATTTTAGTGCGAGGTTAAAAGGCAACGGAGACTGAGCTCTTGTATCCCAGGAACACAATGGCTGAGGTTTAACATCTAACACCAGCAAAGGTCCCTGGGAAAAATGCTAGAAACAGAACAAAACTTGTCTGTTTTACACCACTTATTTCATACGAGAAATATAACCAATGTATCTTTCAACCAGTATAAAAAATCAGACATTCTTCTATCAACTATCAGGTCTTTTTTATTGCAAACATTGAACTTCTGGGAGTTAACTAGAGAAATAAAAAAACAGACTTCAATAACCTGTGATTCACTGCTCAAATCGATATATGAGGAATTGACTGACAGGGAGAGAGAAGGATTTATTCCACACAGTTTCTTGCATGTCTTCTGAAACTATTTTAATAAATTACTAGAAAATGAGGATAGGATTCTGGTTTAAGGCAGCACTTTAAGTAATTTCTGGAATAGAAGGAAAAAGCCTAAAGTTTCCTTTATCATTCATTCTTCATCCCATGACTTTTTTGGAAATTGCAGAAAAAAGTATGTTGTACTGGGAAGTCTGGACGCTGAGTTGCACAGGAAATGTGAGACAAGACATTTTTTCAGAGTCCAGAAAAGTTGAAATGAGAAGTGTTGGAGCACTGTGAATACCAAAGGGTGAGCTGTCTATGTGTAATTTAGAGAGAGCAAAGTAACTTAGCCAGGAGTGAGAACTGCAAAGCTTTCGGTGTCCCCAGCTGAGATGGTTGACCCAGGTCAGTGGAGTGTAAAAGCTGGAATGAACAAGAACAAACAATAGGAGACACAAGGCAGGAAGAGACTTGGGATCTGTTCTGAACAAGAATTTCCAGCATTCATGAATGAAGGTAAACACAGTAACATGAAAATATTACCCACCTGAAACAGGCTGTCCATTTTTTAAGTTGCTGAGGTTGTGAGAGTGTAAAAACAGTGGGAATAAGAGTCAGTATGGATTCTCCCTGTTCTTCTTCAATCAAGAAACCAATAATAATTGGTAACATAACTATAGTTTTTGCACTGTATGAATCCTTGCCAATGGTTAATATTTTTTCCTAATTTGCTAATTGATACAGGCCTTCTCCGAGTTCTCTGAGGAGCAATTCCTGTTGAAACTACAGAGTCAAGAAAATGTTTTGAGAATTCATCTTTGCTTTTATTATTGTCCTCTCAAAAGCTCATATTGCTGAATTAGATTACTAACATAATATTTCTCCTGTCTGGGGATGGCTGTTCCTTCTCTGCTCACTGGAGAGCTGTAACTGAAGGGGATCGATACTCCTTATGCTGCTCCTGCATGCACCCTCTCAAGTAAAGATTAGTGTGTTTTAGACCACAAAACTCCAAAGATTTCCATCTATTTCTAGCATTGCATTTGTCATTCTCTTACTTCCTGATTTTAAAGGTCTAAGTCAAAGTTCATTAATTTCAACAGAAAGTTTCCCATTTGTTTTAATGGCCTTTGATCAGGCCCCAGAGAGAATCATCACCAAAAGAGTTTGTGCTGGCTTAGAGAAAATACAGGCAAAGGACATTACCACAAGAGATCTGCCTGTTTGAGAGCACCTGGTGTCATCTCCTTTTCTACTAACGCGTGTGAACTAAAATGAGGTGGAGAAAATATTAAATATCTTCCAATTTGCTACAGCCCGAGTTGATAACTGGTCAAGGTGCTGGAAAGGCAGCAGGTCCCCAGGACTGGGGTTCATTGTGGGAGAGGCTGTCAGAGTGGGACATCTCAGCCAGCAACCGTCCCACCTTTGGTCATGCCAGCTCTGATCTGAAGCTGTCCTTGGAGGACAAACCCCAAGAGGAGGGATGCCCACGGAGTGGAATGGGGTGGGCTACGCAGCACTGTGCCCATTCTTGATACTCTCTGCAGAGTGACACCTTGTTTATTATGCGTGTTGTGATGTTGCTAATGTGTATCCAGTGTCTCCAATCAATGTCATACATAGCACAATAGCTTGTGAAGCAATAGAGCTGTCAACGAAGGAAGTGGTAATGGACCACAATGGGAATTTCAATGCACAACAGGATCCATTACTGGAATGGTAATGGCCAGGATGAAGGTGGAACTACAAATGTCAAACACAAATAGATGTGTGCATGTGTGTGTGTGTACACATTTATATTTATATAACACTCATAAATACTTTTGTGTCCATAACATGTTTATACCTGCATACACACACACGTATATAGATTCTCAAAATGCTCTGTGTATTTACAAGGTATGTGTTAATTTACCTTGGCCAGTGAGTTTTATTATTTTTTTTTCCCTGACAACATTATGATATCATCTGTGAATATGTAAATGATCCATTATAAGCTGTGAAGATTTTGATGGGCTTTTAAGGGATTGGTCTGGATGTATGAGAACAAGGGAAATGTTGAAGAAAGGAAATGTAGGACATGAACATTGTGAAAATAAAATGTAAAACATAGCAAAGAAAGTATCAAACAAAACATGTTCTAAATGGAATGTGGATGACCAATTCAAAGGTTCTGCTTCCTAACATATATGAGATATATTAGAAAATGTCTTGCTTCTCTTTTCTTTTAGTACCCCTTATGGAGACTTCCAACTGAGAATAATACAATAATGTATCTCCCATCCATCTGTGAAGGTTCTTACACCGGCACCCATGATTGTTGAATCAGAGTACTAATGCTTAATAGAAAATTATGCTTTTCCCACAGAATCACTCAAAATACCACAAAATAAAGTTTTCTATCACCCTTTCAAACCCTATTTGATTTTATCTTTGTTTATCTATTCTTTGTAAGGTAGATTTTTGTATACTGATTTCACACTATTTAATATATACATTAAACATTTTTTCAAGCTGCTATTATGAACATGTTCTTTTGGCACTAATTGCATGTAGTAAACACATTAGATGAGATAACACTATATAGCCTTATTATTTTACATTTCATTTTGACACCACTTATTACCTAAGAACACAGAGTTAACTGTTCAAGACATTCAGGAAATCCATGTGCTGCACAAAGTGTTACCAGACAATGCAAAGATTCTCCTTTCCCATGGAAGGCCTCAGAGCTGGAACTGACAATATGTGAAGTGATTTCTGTATGAGCATTACATCTCCGTACATATTCTGCAGTCTTTCAAGAGGCTGTAAAATAAAGCCAAAACAGATACCAGAAGTAGATCTCGGGCCTGTTTTAAAAGACACTCTCCACTGGTTAATGCTGTCTCACCAATGAAGCTCGAGCTAATATGCCAATTTGTGTCATTACAGATCATAAGCAATTTTCACAAGACTATGGGTGTTAATTCCTTTCTCCTGGTTAAGACCCTCCTTGAGCAATTATAGTCTGCCTGCTTAACTTCCCCTGCAGCTTCAGCTCTCTAATGTGCTCTTCTCTCTTTCTTATCCTCCAGTTTGTGCTTCTGAAACCTGCCGGTTTCTGTGAGGCTTCACAATTTATCACAATGCTTCACCACCGTGTACATGATTTAAACACAAATATTGCACATTACTGCAAAGAATATAACTTTTCTGATTCTCCCTCTAGTTACCAGGTGAAGGACTATGAAATTTTGTAAATCTTAAAAGGACTTGAGTGGGAAAATTCAGTTTTTTACAAGGAATAATGAATGCACTTAGGTGTTATGGACCTCGTCCTTAAGAACATAAAGCATGGATTGGTCTCAAGTTAAGCTGAGGAATATTGTCAAGAAAGAGGAGTAAAAGATAATAAGTATCTGAATACAATACATGTATTTAGAACTCATGGTGCTGTTGCATTTCTGGTTTACTCTCAGTTTGCTGTTTCTGTTCCCAGATTTCCACATTTCCCTGATTGAAATGGAATATCACTACAAATGCTAGCTAGCTATTGCCACTTTTTAATTTTTTTCTTTTTCATTTGCAAAAAAATGAGAGCAAGAAAATCAAATTAAGAAAATATGGTGTCTTGGAAAAGCAACTTAATGTTGGAGACTCCATCAGGAAAAGGTTGTCTAGATCAAATACACTTCTGCCCTAGAAGAAAACATAGAAGTCCATTTGTTAGCCAGCTGAACATGAATAAATTGAAAAGCCAGGAATTATCACAGCTGGCAAAAAAACTCCCAATACCTAAAGCCAGCCAGCAGCAGCAGAGGTCTCCAAGTAGCCTTTGTAGTCTTTGTTTCTTTTGTACCATAGAGAAAGAGCTGACATATGGCTCTGTCAAATGGCAGATCTGCTAATCAGAACCCTCACAACCTCTGAATGTTATGGTACAGGAGAATGACAAGTTTGGGTGTTAGAGGTAATCATATCAACATGGTAGACATATTTATGTTAGGCTTTTCACTCAGTCTTGCACATAATAGATTTACTGAAGTAGAGCAATAGAAAGTACTGTGACATACCTTGGATAGATTCAAAGTACTTAACTGATCTCACAAATATTGCTGTAAATGGTGTGCTTCTATCAAAGTCTCACAAAGATAAGCTGTGACCATTTACTCTTTAACATCTTATCAACTACCAGGGAGAAAACATGGTGACTGGTGATTGACAAAGTTTGCAGATTACACAAAGATTGGAGGAGAGGTAAATGATGATAAGAGTACAGCATTATTCCTTAGAGAGATTAGAACCCCTTGGGAAACCAAACCCCAGTTCAAACAAAATACATATTACAGCTGCATACCTCTGTGAAGAAACAAGTTTGGATGTGATTTTAGGATGAGGGATTCTGTTCTGAGAAGCAGTGACATCAAAAAAGACTTTTTCCACAGTGGAGAATCACCAGACTGCAACGTTTCCATGCAGCATTGTGGTTAGAAATCTTAATAAATAAACAAGGAATCCCCTCTATTAAACATTAAAAACAAGATCATTGCATGTGATCATTGGCAAAGCTGTGAGCAGTTTAGCCATAGCCAAAATCTGAGCTGTTTTGAGTAGTCACAATTGATGTGATATGTTTCTATCCACATAAGTATCATCAGAAATTAAGTTTTTGTATGGGAAAACTTAAGACCAGGAGTTTGGGGTGCACACTATGAAAATTCACCGAAACAGGTTAAAATGTGCTGTTCTGAAGACTGTGCCTGCTCCTCTTCTACTCCAGAACTTGATCTCCCAACACCTTATTTGATAATCAGTGCAAAAGGAAGACAAAACCAGAAGGGATTTAATTTTTCAAAAGCATACAAATAATCACATAACATTTGTACTATTTTCCCGTCTTGATTAAAAAGTTAGTGAACAGCACTTCATCTTCTCAACTGCAGCTAGATATTTAAGTCACTTTGGAAAGATACAGCAAGAATCATTCTATTTATTTCAGGTATTAAGTGTCTATCACTTTGATAACTAAGCACCTACCTGAATATTACACTTCATAATATTGAAAGAACATAGAAATGTTGCGGCACAATCTGCCTGTATTTACTCTATGGCAGCTTAATCACTGATTAAATACTAATAACAATATGAAGATTGACGTATGAGCCACGGGAGAAAGAAAAGTTAACTGCACAAAGGTGAATTGCTCTAACTGAAAATTATTTCTGTCCTATTAACAGCATGAGCTTCATCAAGGAAACCAGCTTCTCTTTTGAGTTGTCCCCTTAAACTCCACAGAACTGATCAAGTGGGGAGGGTGAACCATGATTTTGTTGGCAGTACCTCTGCTGACAACCAGAAAATCAGGTGGTATGCTTCAAAGTACTACCCAATATTAAAAATCCATGTTCTGAGTGGAAAGAAGATGATACCCACAAGACGAAGGTTTAACTTTGACTGTCTCTGAGTTTACATAATTGGAAGGACATGGGGTTTTCATGAAGCTTTGCAAATTCCATCAAAACAATGAACCCTTGGACATTTGGACTTCACACAGTGCAAGTCATAAAAAAAGCAAATTGTTTTCCCCAAAATTCCCACCGTTTAAATCTGATCAATGGATCTGATAAAGATCTAAAATATTAAAATATGGAATAATGATTCACCATATTAAAAAAACCACATTAATAACGTTAAGTTTACACTGTTTTCTGTGAATGCTGACAAAAGTACAGGCTGGTGTCATCATCCTAAAATTGATGTTGCTAGGAATTTCTGGCAGGTAGAAGGAGCAGATAAGTATATAAATAAATGAACAGTTTCAGGGCAAGAATGGAACCAAATTAAGTTGTTCTGAAAATTAACCAATAATTTTCAACAGATCAAGTTCTTCTGTGATATACATTTAAGAATTAAACTTAAATTAGCTCTTTAAAGTGGCCATGTGATTTAATTATTCAAAATGTACACAAATTTAATGAGTTTTTAAATATTAAAACTATTCTCTGTTGTCACCACTGTGAGCTCTTAATTTACAGAGCAATTAAGTCAGGACCCTCATTTATCAGTACATGTGCGTTTGTTGAAAACATAGTCAGTTTTTATTAATTGATGCTATAGAAATACTGAGGTAAAATTAATGTGTGTGCTTCAGAGGTCATGCTGGCGATAGTAGGTAGCTAGCAAGGAGCAAGACGTGAGAGAAATAAGTAACTGCTGTTCCCTGATTACACTAGAGATAGCTGAAATATTAAGTGGCACAATGGGCACTATGCTTAGCCAAAATGCTTGCAAACAAATGCCCCCTGAGTTTTCTCTGGCAAGCATCTGTCATGGCAGTAGCTGTGAAATAGGGAAACTTCAAAGCTTTAGTTTCTGATTATTAGCAGTGTGTGTAGTGTAATGTTCTTACATTTTTATGTAAACTCAGCGTTGATGAGCTGAGAGGGTAGAATTAAAAAATACTTCAGCTTGCCTTTGTTCTTTGGGACATGGCTGACAGGAATGTTATCAGGCAGGAGTCTCCCGAGTGTCTATCAGCTGGTGAATTACAGGGAGTATGGGGCCAAATTTGCAAAAGAATCAGGTGAATAGCTACAGAATTGGAACGCACTTTTCTCATACATTTTCCCTGCCCCCACTGGTGCATCTACAAAAGCTCTGTGATGGCACAAAAAGTCGCTGGAAAGTAGGTTAGGCATAAATATGAGCACAGGCTGGGAGCTCAGAGATTTTGCGAGAGCACTGGTGGGCCACTGAGTGTCACCCCCTTTGTTCTTTGCACTGTTGGAATAAACTGAGGCCATCCCTTACATATATTCTACTACCCCAGAACTCTGACCAATAAATAACAATTTATGATAGAGATACTCAAAATAAAAAATACAAGATTGGAAAAAAAGCGGTGAACCCATAGAATTATGGAATCATTAAGGTTGTAAATCCAGCCAGGCCCTCCTGCTTTGGGTGGTTGTGTACAATACTTAAACTTTAAAATTTGATATTTAAAATTGTAGACAATACCGTTATTGGGATTTTCTTCCATGGGCCCTAAAGGAAATTCAGAGTGGAAGGCTTGTGTTTCCTCTGGTATTTTTCTCATGGAAAAGCAAAGACTTCAGCTGGGTAACTGCTACTCAGATGCCATCCTGTCCTGTGCTCCATGACTGCATCGCACCTTGTTCCTTAGTCTGTGTGAAAAGGTGGGAGAGGTGGGAAACTTCCACTTCCTTAAGACCTCTGGTTAGGGCACATTTTTCTGCAAATACTGGCAGCTTATCGAAAAACTTCTGGTCTTCTTTCTGATTGTCAAAAAATTTCAATAGATCAGAGAGATCAGAGAAATTTACCTTTTAAGAAACCAAGAAATTTCTTATGCCATGTTCTTTCAGAATACTTCATTTTTAGTTATTTTTTAAAATTATTTATCTTACATTGGGGTAGGTCAATTGATCTGTGATTCTAGGCCCATGTGCCTTTTTGAAGACTGTGAGACATTATGGCCATTTTTATGGAAAAACAAATTTTTCCAAATTGAACATTTCAATGTTTATTTGGAACAAGCTAGGATGATCCTAGCTATTTTTTTCTCTATGTCAATTTATTTAAGATTATTTTCTTTTGACAACTTGATCTCTGATACTGCCTTGAGTTTATTATCTGCAAATAATTGGCTTAGAGAAAGGCATCTCCATAGTGAATGCAGATGCAAAGAAATTGCTTCATTTTTATGCAATAATCTTAATTGTTCTCTTTATCTTTAGTGGTCCAGTGTCTGACCAAACCATTTGCAAGCTCTTTGAAATTGTCTATGGACCACTGCATGTGTGGGGGGGAGGGATAGAAAGGATGTACTTATAATTCAGAGCTGGGAGAGTAGTATGGAATCTCTCTTTCTGATTATTACCAACCACCTTCTCCAACTATTTTGCCTCCTGTTTATTAATTCCCCAACCTGTTTACTTTTCATTTTAAATACGTGGTCAATGGGCTGCTACTGATATAGGGATGAGATACAATCCTTTCAATCTTCCCACTTATTTGGGGAGCTAAATGTATGTTGCCCATAAATAATTTCCAATAAAGTGGTTTTAATTGCTCCTGCAGTTTTCCGTAACATAGTGTATTCTATTGAGACCAATGCTAGATCATTTTTGATTTGGAAATGCATCAGTCTTAATTTTACTGTGTACCTCGTTTCATTCTTGCATTTGTGTATCTCATAGGTCCTGTATCTTCATCTATCCTGTATATATAGTTTTAGTCTAGAAAAATGAACTCTTATCTGCTCTGCTGCTGAAAGGGGACAGCAGTGGTTTGACACTTCCTACCAATATGGTCTCACAGTCACGGGTAGACATCCTAGTCTTATTAAGTATACAAAAATCTTTAGTAATTGTTTAATTCTTTGCTTATTCTCAGTCACAGATCAAGACACACTGTGCTAAGGGCTGTAGAGACCAAAATGAGGAGAGGGGAAAAAAGGAAACAAAAAAACAAAAAAATAAGATGAATATCATGATCCCCTCCCAGTGGCAAGAATTTTGCCCTTATTTTAAAGTATCTTCATCCCCTTCTCCTCACTATTAACCTGAGTGGTTTGAGTCTGGAGAAAGACACAACAGAGGACCATGGACACTGTAGACCTAAAGTTGTCTAAAATACTCAACTTGGATTTAGGAGATTAGACAGTACTTCAGGTCTTCTTCAAGGCTGTTATCACATTCAACAAATCACACCTTTCATTTAATAAACATTGCATGAAATCTTGGCCTTACTTGTACCTAAATTTTCCCCTTAAGCTTTGCATTTCAGACTGTCTCACACAATTTCAAATCTTTATCATAAACTCTGAGCAAAAATGTTCTCTTATGCTTGAGTGTACCAGAATTTGTATATGTCAGGCTACTTTTAAACAGCAAGTGACATACCTCTTTCCAATAATTTAAGAAATGGTCCTCTGCACAGATGCCTTCATGCCTCAGTGCACATGATGTCTTAATAGAACTCATACCCAAAATGAGTGTCTGAACTGGGTGTGGAACTAAATCATTCCCTAGTGATTCCTGCAGACCACAGTGACTACAGGTGAAACAGATCACACAGCAAATGTCACAGAAACAGACCTTGCTATTCCAAGGAGATCATGGGTTCAGAAGGACTGGTAAGGGAGAAAGACGCAGAGTTGATGTGATTAGTTCAAGGCTGTGCAGTGGCCCTGTGGTAGATCCAGGCAGGCAGGAATGCTGTGAACCAGGTCACGGCAACCTGCACCTCTCACACTGCCTTTCCAGGCAGAGAAATCTCTCTGCCATTAAAAATAAAGTTCAGTGCACACGTCATTAGCATGCTCCATTTACTAAGGATTTTCCTCAGTGAAAATAATGTTGGTGCAAATAGAAGGAAAGATTAACTGGCTTTGGATGGATTTGGCACCTACTTTCCACTGTTAGTCTCTATTTCTTTGGTCGGTGGTGCATTAACAAAGATGCACAAACATTCAACCTCTAGGCCTAATGGAAAACAGGGAGCTACAGCGCAACAATGATGTTGCTTATCTATGTGACCCCTAAAGAATATGACATCTCACTGCAATATATACTTTCCCATCTGCTCCAAGCTGGATGGTACCCTCCTCCTCATGACATCTTTCACTGCAACCAAGTTCCTGACTAAAGAAATAAAGTGACTCCATCCATTCCCAGCAGTTAAGGTTAAAGAGATGCACTCTGTTCTAAATCTCAGCTGCTAACGCTCTCTTGACCTTTGACTCGCCTTAGCATGGCGAAGTTTGATGGGCCCATGCCAAGCCGTCTTCTGTAACCCATGAGTTGGTTAATATACTCCCATTTCTCATTCAGACAGCCAACAGAGGCAAAAAAGGCAGCAGGGCAACAAATGCTGTCTCCTGCAAATGCTCTGTAATAAATTGCTCTTTCAGTAGTGCAGAAGACAGATTTTTCTTTCTTTTGCTTCTTTCCTCCTTTTGCACAGAAGTCACCAATGGAAAGCTAGCTTTCCCACCTGGCCCCAGCTGACTGTGCCCATAAATTTGCCTATGCAATGCCTGTTTACGGGTCGCTGCTGGAACACGGAGACGGGTGCATTTTCTAAGCACTGGGTAGATAATCACAGTAATTGATGTTTGGAGCTACTCACTCCTAGGAGCATAGGGTCTCTTTCTCCCAGTGAGGCCCTGCTCCATGTTATCAGTCCAGCCCATAATTAAATATCACTCTTTTACAATATGTTTCAGGTTCCTTAATGAGTCTAAAGCAGAAATAGTCACCTCTTTCCCCTTTGAGCTTTATTTGCTTGTTATTAAACAATGTTATTGAGCTGCCTTCTTTCTCTGTGTTGCCAAATCTGCATCATTTCCGTTTTATAATTGCACAATTAGAGTCAGTGCTTTGCTTTCATACATCAGCAGGACCAGGGAGAGAGAGAGAAAGAGGAAAAAAATCAGGTGTTCACAGACAACTCAAATGCATCTTATTTTCATTAACTACCAGATTTTGCAAAATGGGAAGCTATTTATCATGATCTGTTTTCTACCACCAGCCACCCCCACCACCCCACTCTGGTGACTTTCACTATGACCTTGTGCTGTATTGTTAAGGGTCCAATTTGCTCATTGTTACTTGCCTGCATAATTCTATGCACCTCCCCCACCATCTTTTTTTTTCCCAAGCAAAATCCAGTCATTTATATTCTGAGACTAAATGGTATTCCTCCTCCCCTACAGCCTCCCCCAAAAAGGGGGGAAAAAAAATAAAGCCCTAGCAAGCTGTATAACACTAGTAATTCCTTCTAACAAATTTCCACAGATTCCCCCCTCCTTACACACATGCACACACTCTCTCTCTCTCTCTCACACACACATACTCTCTCTCACATGCACACCCTTAAGCTGCTCTAAGCAGTGTATTAAGTAGCTGAAGAAAATCCATTCACATTCTGCTGTGTCGCTTTCTTCTCAAGTCATGAACCCATCACAGACTTTTTCTAGCTGTAGGTTGCCACGGTGAAGATTTACAATGCCAGTTATTCATACATCTGCCTTCTCTTTTTTCCCCCCTTATTCTTAAATCCCTTGGGCGAGGGCAACCTTGATACTGAGACTCGTAAAATTCATGCAGGCTTATCATCCTTGGTGAAGGCTTCAGGCATGCATTACCGTATCCAACTGCCTGCTCACCGCCATGACAGAGCTGGGCCTATAGCTTTTATTTCTAACAGGGGAAAAACGTAGGAACGTGCTAAATACAAAAAAAAAAAAAAAAAAGCTTAAATGTTTTGAGGAAGAAAACGATAGCTAGCACTATCAATTTCACTTAATGATTTCAAATTTCTTTTATTAAGTCTACTCGCTACAGTAGCTAAATTTGAAACCTGTTTGGTTTTTGTTGTCATTTTTTTCTTTTTTAAAGCACCATTTCATTTGTAAGGAATAGTGTTCAGAAAGTCCAATCACATAGCAGTGGGGAAGTACAGTACTAATACAGCCTCTGAACTCCACATCAAAGTAATGAATACAACAAATCTGGAATGAATTTTAAATGTAAATTTTAAAGCCTTTTCCTGATTTTTTTCTGATTTTTTTTCTCTATTTTTAAAGACTTGATATAAAAAGAAATATTTTCTTGAAAGGAGGTGGAGGGGAGATGAATACATTGATTTTACAAAATAAAAACAAAAAATTGAAAGCAAAAGAACCCAAACAAATTGAAAGTGTTCAGTTAGAAAGTCAGAGGTCAAACATAAAGTCTGCCAAAATGCTAATCACCATGATTATAATTTTGATATAGCCATCATTTGATAGAACATTAATCACACTTGTATATGTATCTGTTCTTTTCTAAGGATTATTGCTACAGAGTATTGGGGAATCCTCTAGATGGAATTCAGGTGTGAAAATCAGAAGGGTTTTTTTCAGAGGACATTTTTTTCTGTATTTTCCAAAAGCCACAATAATGCTAAAACCACTCAAACTTTTAAGAAAACAGATTGCTGGATGCTTTGTTTAAAGACTTGCACAACTCTTCTGCTTTTTTTTCCATGAATATGTGCAGTTCTAAGCCTATTGTTTCATTTTACTATGCTTTGAAATTCATCATGATTTTAGGAAGCCATAATGCATCTGAACTATGAGCATCCTAAAAAAAAAAAAACATCTTTCAACACACTTGTGCCTGTCCAAGTGAAGTCAACATAGCTAGAATGGGTGAGAGTTACAGTGAAAAAATATGAAGATGGAGCGCTGCCTTCAGAAGATGCCTAGGTGTGTGGCAGACTTTTACTGGAAAATTGTGACTTGTAGTTGCAGAAAGAAGTCATTTTAAAGACACAAGATTGTTCAAAGAAAAATGAAACCTCATGTCCTTTGAGAAGTCGCACCCCATTATCCTCATCCTTCTTTCCCCTTTTGCGTTTTTATTGTTGCTTTAAATGTTTCAAAACTGTTTCAGCCATTATGCTGTCAAAAGTGTCTTTTCAATCTAAGATCCATATCTTCTGACATCCTAAGACAGCTACAACAGAAAAGAAGACTTGTGTTGATGTTACTCAGTCAGCATTAAGTTGTCACAAGTGCTGTCTCACTTCATCTTGGTAGTGAAGCTTAGAGCCCACTCATATCACCATCTGCCTGCACGGAGGTAACATCCCGTTTACATGATGAAGCACTATTTACAGGGCTCCACTCTGAGGTCCACAGGGCTCTGACAGCAGCACGTCCTACTCAGTGTGCCACCTAGAATCACCTGGAAGAAGCATTTCTCAGTGAAATAGCAAGACTTCTAATGCTTTGAGTCAGAGACACAAAAAATGTTGATATTTCTCCACTTCATGCAGCTCTTTTTCCACTTAGATTGTTCTTCACAATTACTGTAATTACCTCAGAGTCACTCATCTTTCCTGGCCAGGGCAGTGCTTTTTGGCCATCTCTTTCCCACAGAAGGGAGCATTCCATGGTGCACCCCAAGTGGGAGTTGCCTTACGTAGAAACTGCAGGGCAGGGAAGAGGAATTTTTCTGTCCAACAAACTTTATGCTGATTTACACTAGGAAATGTCTAGCCACAAGTGCAGGTCTTTGCATGAGGACATGTCCCTGTTCCCACAACAGACAGGCTGCTGTTGGAGTCTCTGTACTCCAGGAACTCAAACTGTTTGGAGGGATGGAGGTGCACCTCCAGTACCTGCAGTACAGAATGATGCTGCTTTTTCTTGGAGAGGTATCCGCTGGCATCCTGATTCCACCAGGCTTCTTGTTGATGCCCTTTTGTAGTCCAGTGGACTCAGAGGGTCATCAAGTCTAATCCCTTCTTCATGCACAGGATACTTAGCAATCAATGCATCTGGCAAAGCAACCCCCTCATTTTTCACAGGCCTCCCAGTAACTGGCACTGAGCTTTAGACTGTAGGTAAAGAGATTGAAAGTAGGAAGGCAGGCAGGCAAGAAGGAAGGGAGGGAGGGAGAGAAAGAGAGAAAGAGAGAAAGAGAAAGAGAAAGAGAAAGAGAAGGAGAAAGAGAAAGAGAAAGAGAAAGAGAAAGAGAAAGAGAAAGAGAAAGAGAAAGAGAGAAAGGGAGAAAAGAAAAGAAAAAAGAAAAGAAAAGAAAAGAAAAGAAAAGAAAAGAAAAGAAAAGAAAAGAAAAGAAAAGAAAGAAGAGATTAGTAGGTTTCAAGGGCATCACAAAGTCCTCTAAGTTCCTGCAGTAGCAGAACTGGCTGGAAGCCTGAGTTCTTCAAGAGTGTAGGAGTTACCAACACTACTTCCTGCCAATTAGTCTTTGTATGTGTTGAGTATCCTCCCCCAAACTGACTTACAAAGGACTCACCTCCCAGATATTTCAACTAGAAACCCACTGCTTAGCTCAAGCAGCAAAGAAACTCATGTTATTTTCTCTTAAAAGGCTGTAGTCCAGCAGATACGGTAAGCATTGAGAACCACAAGTGTATCAGTGACACCTCCTACCAAGACATCCTTTTCCTGGTAGGATTTTCCTCAAACATCAGCAGAAGCTGATACCAATTCTCAGTGAATTTGGCCCCATAATTTTGTTCCTATAAGGACTCACACTAAGAATAAAAACTTGTTTTATCCAGTCAGTGTGCTTGATGGTTTCTCAGCATTGTTTCTTCTTGCTGTTGTCCCCGTCCTCTGATTGATCCATTGGAGAAGATTCTCCAAAGCCATTAGACAAGACTGTAAAACAAAGAAGAATTTTCAAAACGGCTTCCCGGTTAGGGACAATTAACTGAAGGTATTTCCCAGCATTATTCCATTCCAGTATTCCATGTGGACACTTGATTCTAGGTTGTGGTACCTGGGACACTTAGTCAAGAACTTTCAGTGCAGAGATTTTATGTATTCTTTAATATTACATTAAATTTAAAGCCCTCAGAATATGGGAATTTCAGGCTCCCAGAAGAAAGAAGCAGATAGATCTAAAAATAGGAGATCTGAGTAATTTCTTCTGAATCAGTTTGCTTTCTCAGGCATACCCCTTATTATTAGTTAACAGTTTGAACTGGTGCTGGCTTTAATTATTACTTTTCAAATTCTGTTTTCATCCCACTGCATCCCTTATGCATTGTTTTTTGTAAGGTTTTTTCAGGTAAAGTAGTAAAGGAAATTACATGAAGCAAATTCTGTGGGTTTGTTACATACATGGTCTACTAAACTATGGACATACTCTGAAGAGGAAAAACAAAAAGAAAATATCCCAAGCTTGAATCACTATTATGTTGACACAATTTTAAGTTCCTAAAAAACCAAGGAAGATATGATGCTGTTGAAGGTATCTGGATGAGAATTATTATATCTTATATTAGGCAAAAATTGAGGTGATTGTCTAGAAGCTATCACTTCAAGATGGAGATCTTGTTTAATAGCATACAAATATGATAGATCTCTGGCATCAGAGAGCTGAGGTGGAAGACATGATGTATTTTTAACAGGTGATCTAGAAGGTTGCTTTACATAATGCCCAGACTAATATTGAAGGCACCTTTGCCCATGTGGAACAAACTGGGGAAGGAAGGGATTTCTGACCATGGGAGCTCAGCAAAGCTTGCAATGATCATGGTGCTCGTGATATTTCAACAACTGCTTGCATTTATTTTACAATAGGGCTGACAGCCAGCACTGAAAACCAGATCTACTGACCAGCTAATAGATTTATGGAATGTAATGTGTGAAAAAACAGGTATAATTGCACCTGTCCATGCAGGGGAATTTCTTACAAATACTTTATTTACTACAGAATGCTAACTTTTGGAGTGGAGGAATATTGTTGTCTAATACCAGAGTCCTTATTAGTAGTTGCAGAATTATAAATACTAAATATCCATCAGTTTAGTCCACAGAGTAAATAACTATGAATGCATAAAGTAGCAGAGTTTTGACAAAGTCCCTTACAAACTGCAGCATGGTTTGGCAATATTTTGTTAATGTTATTCCAGGAAAACCAGAGTGGCTCCGTGGAAGCCTACCAGTCACAGAAGACTTCATACCATTCCAGTAGTGACTATGTAATGAAAAGTTATTGTGAATCTCAAAAAGACTGTTGCCTTGAAGTAAAAAAGTGAACAGTAGAGATTTGAAGGTTTTCACTTATAAAAAGCAAGGGGATTGAGGATTAGGCTTGTTTGTCATGTATTCAGGTGTTACAGTTGTAGCATTCCATAAGCTGGTTATGGTCATTCAGAATGAAAGCATAAAATTCACTATCAGTCCCTAATAGATTACAGCCTTTTTAGAGGCAATGTTCTCACAGAAATGTTGCCTCATGGTGGGTCTCCTACTTCATTGAGACCATTTGCATATTTAGGAACAATTACCAGAATTTCTTTTACAGAATACAGTAAAAAGCATTCCAACAGTTTATTAGGTATGGTTCAAGAACGTTTTTCTCTTTTAGAATTTCTGTGTATTGTAGATGAGATGGTTTTGTTCTATATTTTCTGGTAAATAGAGTGTTAGAAGTGCAGTATTTTGTTTCCTTCCTGAAATTTACTTGTGTAACTCGCCTTCCTTTTTGACGCTGCACTTCAAGATAGATTTTGTCAGAAAGCCCAGAGCCTTGAGGCTTGGTCCCTTGCCATATATCAGTAATAATCGATTTTTCCTGGGGTCTCTATATGCTTTTTACCATTTGGTTTGGGGGGTTGTTTTTTGTTTTTCTTTGATTTCAGTCCCACATTTTCTGTATATTTAATTCAACATCACAAAGATAATTAATAGAACTTAAGGCACTGTTGTGATACAAAAACTAGCAAACAAAAAAAAAGGGAGATAAGGCAGTCGTACATGAACTTGAGGTTAGATTCTGTAAAGAAAATAAAGGAAGATTTTTCACAGCTATGCTTCTGCAATGGAAGTTCGGAGCAACACCAACCAGATATTGTAACTGCACGGGCCCGCTTTGCTCAGTTTGTTTCTGAGGTGTAAGATACTGAAGCATCTGGCCCTTGGGGAACATTTTTTCATCTTAGGTGGCTTTAAAAAGCAACATAGCCACCCTTTGAATTATAGGAATGTCACAGGTGGGCTGGAAAGGAAGATAGGAAGGACCTATCCCTGTTTTCTGCCATGATGGTTTACATCAAGGCCAAGGGAGGAAGTATAAGGCTCCTGCATTGATTTACATTGGCTTTTAAATCTAGACTGCAGAGGGGACAAATGTGGCTTCTGCCCATCTTGGCACTAACTTACCTGACCTTACCAGATAATGCTTCTTTTCTTCACAGTGTTTACTCATAGGAGTAAATTTTGATGAGCAGGTAGCATTTGTTGTATAAGGTTTTGAGATTTAAATATTCTTTTTAGGGCAGATACTATATTCTTGACCCATCTTTTGCAGCAGTTTTACATATCCATAGCTCTGAGTAGAAATAAATACAATGTATACCCCACACTGTTCATATTTTTATACATATACACACCCCTGAAAATGTATACACACATGAGAAGGAGAGGAATAGAGAGAAAATATATTATTATCTAGATATTTTCAATTGGTGGGTGGGACAAACTTTTGCACTTGGTATTTCATTTATTAAACTTTCAGTGACACTGTCTTGGAAAGCAATCATTTTGGCTTCCATTTCTTTATTTGCATTACACAGCACACCTGGTAGAAAGGATATTTAAGAAGTGAAGGACTTGCAGCATTAGTAATTAATAGGTCCCATTATGCTAACTCTCATGCAAGTTTAGGACATCTTAGATGCTAGATAAGAGATGGATAATTTGAAGTAATTTTCCTGTAATCATGCCAATCACTTCAGCAAAGTAGTTATTAAATGAAACAGTATTATGATGAATTATAGGACATCTATTGAATATCTTTTCTTATCATCTACTTATAGTGCCTGATGCTGAAAAGAGGCAAACATGTGAATGCTCCTTCCCAGTAAAATATGCACACTTCTCACTGTAAATAATAGTTTGTTTAGCAAACCTTGTTTTTTTAATGAGGCCTAGAGACACATTTGTACCTCAGACTCTGCTGCTCCGGAAGATCATCTAGTTTTACTTTTTCTTTAAAGGTGGATATTAGCAAGAATTAGTCACCTCTGATGACAAGGAATTTTTCTAGTTCAAATTTGCTGAAGTGATTAAATATTATTTATCTAATTAAATGCTCAAAACAGATCATTATTGAACGGAATAAATTTAGTGGATTTGTTGAGCAGTGTTAGCTGAAATGTAACTGCACATCATTTGACTTTTTAACATTTTATTATATCTAATAAGTCTTTCTGTGCTTAATTAAATCAACTTATTTTTTACAGCTAATTTAACATGATTTCATTTCAGTTACAGCTTTTGCATCAGATATGTAGAAAGCCAACTGTATAGCAAAACTAAGCTTCTGCTACTCAAGTGCTCTGCTGTACTTTTACCTCTCTAGCCACTACTGACATCAAGACTATTTTATAGTGTTTTCTTATCTTTCACTGAGAAAGGTTACTCATTTGTTAATTATAATTTATTTCAAAAACTACAGTAAAAAAAAAATTATACCATATGGTCATAAAACATTTAATAATTCTGTCATATGTAACAAGCTCTGAAAATAAACTTTTTTCCTTGGCATGAGACTTTGCCTGGTGTCAGAAAATGCCAAACAGCAAAGTAAGATTAATTCTGCTCATGACTGCCCCAGCAACCTAATCTTCATGTGTTTGGACAAAGATAGCAGTAGACCTGCTAGTGAGCATAAAGGTTTCATTTTTTTTTTCCCAGAGTACACTGTATCTACGTAGTTTTTGCATATTCTTCAAAGACTTTTGTTGTTCTATTAAAAACAATTCATTGGCTTCATCCTTTTAAAACTTCTGAGAGATTTTGCCTTTTTTGCTGAACAGTATCCCACCGTGGGGTGGGAGGTGAGAAATTCAGTCAGCCTGCCAGTGATTGCAGTTGGCTTGGATCAATGTCACTCCTTTGACTTCAGGAGGATTATGCCTGGACCGCACTAGCATCTATGAGATCAAAACCAGAGTAAGGACATCTCTATATCAACTGAAAAAGGGGTTTTATGGTTTTTGGTCAGCCTGCTCACTGTCCATCTGTTTCCACTGAGTTGTTTTTAGAGCCACTATCTCTCCAAAATATAAGTGTATAGAGCAAAACTCACTACATGTATGAGAGCTTTTGATAGATAATTGTCTAACCTGAATATCTATTTTTCCCTCCCAAACACCTGAATATTTTTTCAGAAAAGCTTGGGAATGCTTTCAAAGCTAGCCCTAAAGCAGAATGAATTTCTGCATAGTGCATAGTACCAGGTTTTAGCAGCATTATCAGTTTTAACTCAAATAAAAATAAAACCGCCAGCAGTTTTAAGCTCCTATGCGAAGGACTGCTCAAAGATATATTTTTACCCACGTACATGTAACACATTATTATTCCTGTGGTGGTTACCAATAACAATTTCTGTATCTAGAGAAAACTGCCTAACACTTGGTCTTAAATTCCCCAGAGTAACTGTTCATGATCACAAATTTGGCTAAAGGATTTTTTTCATTACCCTCAAACATTTCCTTTCACCTCCAACCTCTAGGCAGAGCCATCGCTTTCCCTTTAGACCAGGGAACATAAAGCCATGGGGCCATCGGGGCTGGCTGTGCCTGACCCCGAGGGCCCTTCTGTCAATCACTGCCTCCCCATCCCTTGCTCTCTTTCACACCAGGCAGCTGTACCCATCGCTGTCAACCAGGTAACAACCAGCAAACAATAGAGGCCTGAATGCCTGGTCTAGACACTCTTTTAGCCACTTATTTGCTGCTCTTGGCAGCTGTTGAAGCATAAATAAGCAGTTTGTAATCAGAAAGCTGACATCATTGCAGCTCAGCTGAGAGAGGGAATTGTTGCTGTGCACTGAGCTGCTTTCCACCCTTCCCCCCCAACCCCCAGCCCCCTCCCTCCTTCATTTTGTGACAACGGATTCTGGGGTGGGGATGCAGATTTCTGCTGGGCTAAGCTGGCTTTTCTTTTTATTTCTAGACTACAATGATGTAGGTTGCAGAAAATGGCATGTGTGAGGCAATGTACTTTGCAACTACCAAAATTGAAAACAAAAAAAATCTTCAAATAAATGGTGGAGTCCTGTCTTATTCCTTCAGAAAGCACTTCAAGCCTCACAAATGTTTTGAATTTGAAGGGTAATAGTCCAATAGATTGACCATAAACTGAGAAGATTGATACAAATTGTTTCCCTGTCCTGACTGGTATTTTTACCCCTCAGTTTTGTTTTTCACCCTCAGGAAGGAGAGAGGAGGTAAAAACAGTCACACCAGAAGTGCGCGAACACTTGCTAACAAACTCTGTTTTGTGCCAGTGTGCCTCTGTTCCTGCTTTCGAAATGCCCGGCTACACATCTCCCATTGCTGCAAACATTTGTTGTTCAAGTACATTTCATACACTTTTAACACTTTTCTTTTTTTCTGCTTTGGGGCTCGATCGTAAACAAGTTCACCGGGCAAATTTGACACAATATTTGAAACTCAAGCTGGGTTCCTTGGGAAGGATTGGTGGGGCGAGACACGTGGCAGCGCTACTGCTCCCTGACTGGGGGAAGACAACAGCATACCCAGTGCAAATATTTGCACATGCAAATTTAGAATTCGTTTTCCACAAACACTTGCACGTATGACTTTCAAATTAGCTTTCTGAAAGCATTCATGCTGCTAAGAAACTCTAGTTCAAATATTCATATAAAGTGAACATAAAGGGGCCACAGGTTTAGGTGATTTCAGGGTTTTTTTAATTTTTTTAAGGAAACAGCCACCAAGTGAATATTCATGCCAAAGTCTTTGCAATGTTTGCCCAGTTCTGTTGTTTTCTGATCCGCCTCCTTTAATATTGAGAACTGATATCTGTTCATGGTGTACCAAACAGCAATGGCAAATTATGCTGCCTTAAACATATAGTTAAAATATAAACTTCATACTCTGCTGTGCATCTAGTTCTCCTTATTGATAGGAAAGTGAAGCAGAGTGTTTAACCTTTACAATATGTAATCCATACCAAGTCCCAAAGGTTTTCCCGGAGTTTCATTTGGTCTGTCCTGGTGATGACTGTGGCAATGATGGGAAAGAGGCAAAGGGCTTTCTGAAGGGCTTTCTCTCCCCACCACTGTTTGTTCTTCAATCTGTGTGCATTTTATACATGCCATCAGTAAGGGAGTTGAGCTTTCCTGTTCTTGTGGGGCAGAACTCACATTCCACCAGTGATGTGCCAAAGTCCGATCCAACTGCCTGTTGGTACGTGGAGTCAGTATGAATGCCGGCGTCTGTGGCGTTCACAAACTATCTGAAACATCTTCAGATAGCTCTGTCTGTCTCTGGTTTCAGCAAGAAAGAAGGCCAGTTCAACAAAAATATTGACTTTGTATCTCCCAAAGGCTTTCTAGTATTAGTTTGCTCTAAGTAGCTCATGATTTAGAGTACAAAGGCATTTCCAGAATGCATGTTTAACAAAATGACATAGCAGATAATTGAAATTTATTTGCAATTTTCAAACTACAATAAACACAATTCTCCTTTTCTTTCATTAATAATCGCACGGCTAATGCATAACAATCCCTCTGCAGCTTTTACAAGCAAACTTGAGCTGCTGTGTTGTAATAGCTGGAAAAGTTAATGTAGCTTGAACAAGGTTCCTAATTGTCCCTGTCTCTGTCATATTTGTCTACTTGAATGGTCCTAAATACCACAGCGATTAATTACTACAGAGCAGGTATTACAAGATGTTATCATCCTTCCCCAACTGTCTGGGTGAATGGAGAGAGGCAGTAGATTGTTGCAGTGTTTCATCTTTGCACTTCCTGTAAGGCACTTTAACCAGAAGATTTAATGTGTCAAAGTTAACTGCGTTCTCGCACAGATATTCACATTCTAATTAAAGATTAAGAACGTAGTACATTACACTGTGATTTGTCATACATGGCTTGTTAAATAGGAAACCTACCGGGATTCCCTAACATTTTATAAACATTATTCAGGGCTTTTAATGTGGGCAAAGGAAAAGATTATTCAGCTGCTCTGCAGAGTAGGAGGCAGGTCATTTTTCCCTCACTCCTCCATCCTGCCCAAGCTTCCCCTTTTCCAAATAAATAAATAGGAAAACTCAGGTGGTTTTCAAGCTGGAATTCTGTTGAGATATCTTTAAACTTTTTATTTTCCCAGAGTGCATGTGTGCACATGGAGATATATATATATATAGATACAGCAATAGATATATAGATATAGATATAGATATATGGAGAGAGAGAGAGAATGTATATGTCTTAATCATTTTTTGGCATTTTTCAACTTTTGCTGTCAGCTATGTAAACTGAGGTAGGAAGTCTTTGTTTGAATTACAGTGGCAAAGGAAGGAAGAAAGATGAAACAGTTTTTCAATATGCAGAATGTGCTTTCAGATTATTCTAGCAATGCTGAGCAGCGTACCACTTCCAGTATTAGTAGCAGAGGACTGGTTCACATTCTTTGATTGCCTGAGGAATAAATTAATGAGGTTACTAGAGACATTGAACATTTGCATATTCACGGATGCTTATTAGGTATAAAGTGAATGCCAGGTGCATTGAATTTTGGGAATACTAGCTATGTATTTGGTCTTCTATTTTTAAAGCAATCACATCTTGCTTTTTCCCTAAAGTGAGAAGTTCTGTGAGGGGAAAAAAAGCAGCATTTATAAAAATAATACCACTAAAAAAAAAACAAAATCACATTAATTCAATACAGATGAAGCTTTGCTATAAGATATGCATCAGAATAAATAAGATACAGCATGAGGCTAGGGACTATCTGAATATCTTGTTTGGAACAACAGTTAGGATGATTACAAATATAAAAACAGTTGTTACAAGACATAAGGAGAACAAATGTTATATTTTTCACTGTGCTCCTTATGGATTTCTAGCTTTAAATAGCAATAGGAGAACTCTTTATGAAGTTACCTTCCGTGGTGTCCAATGCTTAATTTTTAAAACACCAATATTTTCGCACATTTTGTTCCAGCAAGTCTCAAACTTGAGCTGCAAAACACAGGAGATAGAATTACAAAATTTGCTCGACTGTTTCTCCAAGGACTATCTGCACATGGTTGCATTGTTGTCAGTGACTTCCGTCATCGCAGTGTGAAAGCACATTGTGTGAATGATTTGCACTGTATCTCATTATTGCTGCAAGTTTTTATCTATATTGTTTATTTGGGATCTTGCATTTTTGCATTCTGAAAGATTTTATGGTATTTGGGTTTTTGGGGTGTTTTCCATCCCATTCTTTAGCTGTCCATAATCTATATAGAGTGCAGCATTAGCACTGCTTGTCCCAGCAGAGAAATATCTGTCAATTGAAAACATGTATTGTTTGTGCTGCCTTTTGCTTGTCTTTTACAGTGTAAGCATTAAGCGTGTACATGGGCACAGACTACAGGCTTACATGCCCTGCACACAGACAAATATAAACACACATTCCCACACAGATATGCACTTATAAAATTATTGGTATCACCTACTTCCAAGCAGCTGGTGTAGCAAAATCAAGCAGTGATAAGTGTTTTCTATGGATAATAATATATATCTACAAACAGGCTCCCTTCTGCCCCCTTGTTTCACAGAATACTGTGCTCAACTTCCCTTTCCTGGATGTTGCACTGTGCTGATCACTGCCCTGCCTCTGCAAATCCTATTTGAAAATCTCATTTGCAGCATAACTGACAACAAAGGCATTACACGGTGTATGCCCTGCATTTTCTGCAGACTATTCCTTGCCTTTGTAAGTTATTTCTAACTTCTAATGAAAATACTGTGTGATCAGTTGATGATCTTTTTTATTTATTAATAGTCTGTAAAATTAAGTGTGTCTAATCAAAGAATGGGTCCTTTCTTAAAAGTGCAAGGTGGAATGCATTATATCAGTGGCACAAAAAGCAGATGTTCTTTACTGCAGTAGGCCTTTTTTTAGGTACTCTAGGAAGCTGGGACTTAAAAATTAAATTGACAAGAATTTTGAGGTGCAATTACTCCCAGCCACTGCAAGACACAGAAATCCTCTTGAGATATACATTTTCTCTGCATTTGTTTCCAAACTATAATTCTGTTCCATGATTAAAACAAAGAAAAAGAAAAAATTATTTGATATTTCAGTCTCTCAGGGCAGCTTCTGAATAATTACATGCAAAGTGATCTATTAGGGATTTATTGAAAATTGTATTGCAAAGCACAAATGTGCATTTTTTTTTTCAGGAAGGTCATTTTTTAAAACATCCTTTGTAGCTGCTTCACTGACGTCCAGAGGTTTTTGCCATCCGCACGGCACAGATTTTTTTGATTATGTAGATTTTTTTTTTCCTCCTCTATTGCAGTTTCATATGCAAAGCATGCATCAGCCACATCCATGCTATCTCCTAAAGCAGTCATTCTGAAACCCAATCTGGGGACAGTGCAGACTAAATAAAATTTCATTTTGATTTGGCCTCCCGCTGAGAATGGGACTGCTTTGTTTCAGCCGACAGAACCAGCAAGCCAGAAAGGTATGTCCTGTTTTGCATGGCTGATGGTGTGACTTGAGGATCACAATCAGGCCGTTCATGCTCTCAGGGCTCGGCATCTCATCCACATCCTGTACCGTCTTTCTCTTTTCCTTGCCATTTGCTTTCCTTCTGTGCCGCCTGCCGTCTACCTGCAGGGCAAAGCTATGGCAGACCCTCACACTATTGTTTACTTTGGCATATGTTTAATAGCTGCATGGCTGTTTCAGGGTAGGGTTTGTCTATCCCCCCCCGCCTCCTTCTCTCCCGCCCCCTTCCCCCTTCGCCTTTGTTTTTTCCCTTCCCTAGCCACATTCACTTTCCTTATTTTCTAGGTGTTGAATACACAAATACTGACTTAACAGAAAATTATGTAAGTACCGCTTGCAATGCTTCAGAGATTTTACTAGGAGATCTGTAATGCAGAATTTTATTGTGAGTCTAAGGAAACATTTAACAGCTTTGAAGGACTTCAGTTTTCATAGCCCTTTAGAGATGTTTAGGCAGAAAAGCAGTCACACATTACAGTTAGTAGAAAAAAAAATAAATAAAAGCACTCCTAGGAAGGGGTCTGGCTGCTTTGCCATCTTCACATGCCTTGCAGTTACAGCTGCAACGTTTGGCATGGGGAATATCCGTAAATATTTCTTTCTCTAAATATTAGTATTTATCTTAGAGCCAGTTTGCTTTACAAGAGAGAATGAACAGCACTTTCCTTGCTGCTGCTACCCCATCTTACAGAGCATGTGTTGGCACTGGGGAATGACCTCTGTTTTAGCCTCTGGACCATCTTTTGGACAGGGCACCAAGAAAGACTGAAAGAAGACTCCTTATGATGCAAACTTACTCCTGAAAAGTATATTTCTCTTATAAAGCTTTGCTATCTCCTGTCTGTGATTATTTTTGGGTGGGAAAAAAGTTTTTAATGTGAAATAAAATTAGCATAAAATTTACCTCAAACAAAGGGCAAAATTTAGTTTTGTTTACAGTTTATTTTAATATGGATAATGTCCTTAGTAAATAACTAACCTTCTTAGTAAGGTAATTATAATTATAATTACAACTCCAAAGAAAATTCTGTTCTTTAACAAAAAAAAAAAAAATTAAAAAGTAGCATGTTTTATAGAGCAGTGGCATGATCAGCAAATTTATATCTTCATGGGCATTTACAAACACAAAATTATGATTTTTATGTGCAACGTGCTTTTGTGGTAGGTGATATTAGTAACAGCAAGTTATTCAGTAAAGTCTTATGGAATGTAGATGGTCAATTGCAACACTCTCTGCTCAGCTTAGCAAATCTTGTTCCCAGCTTTTATATGTTATTTCAATTCCACATCTTTCATCAGTTTCTGAATCTCCAAAATGACCAAGGATGCAGGCCCTTGGAAAAACCACACAGATCCTTGCATGGCAGAGTTTTGTGAGTTGAAAATTCTCTTTCTTCCTAACTTTGTTAATTAAAAAATAAAATAAAATTTTAAAAAAATTAGAAGAAAATATGTGAGTTAGGGAATGAAGGCAGGTTCAACCAAAGTTTGGAGGAGAACAGGTAAAAATAAGATGATTCATTGGCTTCCATGTAAGGGAGGGTAGGCCAAATTTGAGTTTCACCCACATATGCATACATTCACCTTGATAAACCACTACAGGATTTCCTGCACCATCCAGCCCTGCACTTTTTGTTATTCAGAGATATTTACAAAGTCAAATGGAGTTTAGGAAAAACTTAAAGAAACTGTCTGTAGTGGTGTCACATTTTCTTTAAAAAATTTGGAACTGTAAAGAAACTACAAAGCAGCTAAACTTTTAAGAAACAAGAGCTACACCTTTTTAAAAGGATACAGTGGGGAAAATGATCAGTTCTGTGGGTTTTCTCTCAGTATCTCTAATCCTCCTGCTTCACCCCTCAGGTATGATTGGGAAGTTTTCCAAGCTACCGCCTCTGCATTTTAATCAGAGTTTACAAAACTTAGTTCCAACTTTATATTTACCATCATTTCATTTTAACAAATAAATACAAGTTTTAGGAGAAGCTAAAGTCAGTATTTTATGACAAAATATCCCAGTTCATTTATGTCAGAGCTCACTGTCCTGGCAGGATTTTTGTTCCACATAGTATTTTACATTATGTTGATAGCTGAATTGAAATTAAAAATAGATTAAATGGTTACATGTGTATGAGTTGGAAATATAAGACATTTTTATGTAAAATTCTCAAGGAAATTTTAGAAAGTATTTTGTCTTTATTTGTGGAGATGTACTACTTTTTAAATAAGTTTTTTTCATTACGGTAAAGTAAAATAATCTTCATTCCAGAATGTGCTCACTGTTCTGGATTACTTTTTTTTTAATTATCCGACTGTTTTGTTAATTATCTAACTGTTGTATTTACCAGAAATTAATGCAAACTTTATTCTGATGCTCTTAGGAAATCAGAGTTCCTTTTTTAGGTTGGTTTATTAGAGCTACATCTTGCCGTCATATTCTGGATAAGTAAAAGAGGTGGGTGGGTTTTGGAAGTTAGTTTTGCATTTATCACTTCCATAGAAAGAAAACTGTAAAAATATCAGCCCAAAGTCCAGAAACAAAGACTTCATTCTTTGATAGACATATAAGGTTGCTGTCAGTGGACTTCTTAGAGCTCTTTCTTATATGACCAACAATAATTTACTATAACTGAAAAAAAAAAACCAAACAAAAAAAAACCAAACCAAAAAACAGAAAACCAAAACCAATAAACCAAAGAAAACTGAACTAAAAAACCAAGTACTTGGGCATGTAATAGATTTACTTATGTGTATAATTTTTTTATGCAAAGGACTTATCAATTCTAAGTTCTTTAATTTTTCTCTCACTTTTTTTGCTTTACCTGAATGAGGTGACATGACCGAGATAAGTCATATGCATGCCCAGAAGCCTTTGGAGAAAACAGATCACCTCAACCAGAGGATATAGAACAAATAGGAAATTAGATAAACATACTCAGGAGACAAATACTTACTAGTTATAATACATATATATGTATGTAAATTGGCTTAATGATGCTAGTATATATATATGTATGTATATATATAAATATGCATGTGTAAATATCTTTGTACAAATCCAGAGACTGAGAGAGAGAGAGGGATGGAGGACACTGCCACCAAAGTTCTTGGGCCCCTACAATGTCACACGGGCAAGTTTTGCTACTGTGACAAAAACCTGCATGACCTGTGCATTTGCTGATCTCTGGCCTATCTGAATTTCTCAGCAACTTCACAGATGATTGTCTCAGGAAATTCTCCTGAAACAAATTCATGGTTGTCCGATGTTAGTACCTACTTAAGAACTTGCTGAGGTCAATAGGATCCCACAAATGAAAATCTGACTGCAAGATCTGGGCCCAAACTCTTGGTAGTATCCCTTTGGCCAAGCCAAAACTAACTAACAAACTTGGGGAAAAAGGCGGTAGAATTCTGTCATAACACTGGACTTGGAACCTGTCAGGAGAATTAATAGCCAACTCATTCTCATTCAACTCAAACTCCTTGTACCCATGTTCTTGCTTTATACACCTGATTTGACCAACATCAATAAAAAAAGGTCTAAAAGAATGGGAGAAGATAGTATAAAATTGCATATCAAAGGGCAATTGACCAGCAGCAGATACTATAAAATTATATAACAAAGGAAAGCAGTAATATCCTGTCAGAAAGTATGAGCATAGGAACCCATTGTGTTCACAGTCCTACAGGGTTAAGGAGCAGAATTGCTTTCCTCTGGGATATTTTTACCCAGTCTCCTCAGATATAATAAAAGCAAAGCTCAAAGTTAGATTTCTTTATTTTTTTTTAAAGAGAAAAGTTAATCATAGGCTTACAGATGAAGTTCACTAAAGTAACAGAATGTTAAAAAAATAATGCCATTGCTTAGCCCTTCATTTGATAATGTTCCAGGCTTACAGAAAGTTGCATTTCTTGTTCACAAAAAAGCAAAGCAGGGGCTTTCTTAGCTTTAAGGATGTATTCTCTACTGTAAGAAGGTATTCTTCCTCTAATTATTGTTTTAAATAAAAATTTAATAAAACAATCTAAGTAGCTGATCAAATGTCTCAGTGTAAACTGAAAGTGAGCTTTGGACCAAAGCTAAAAAAACAGAGACAACAAGCTGGCATTAACTTTGCTTTGGAGTAGAGGCAGACTGAAAGCTTAGCCCAGCAGCTACTGGGAAATCTAATATTTCCTGAGTGGAGAGAGAAGGAAGTTTGGAAACTGTAGGAAAAAATGGACCAGAAAATCATGTTATTTGTAACCTATACACACCAGTGGGATTTCCACCACTGGAATGGACTTCTCAGAAAAAAGCTACACCCGGGGAAACTGCTGCTAAGAAGTACATTTTGACAAATATTCAAAGAATAGGAGTCCTGGCAATGCACATCTTGAAAGATTTTCTAGACAAAAATGCATAATGGCCTCCCACGTAACCGGGAAGTCAAAATGTTATTGATGATATTAAAAATAAAATACAAAATGTGTATTAGTCAACTATTTGTCAGTCTTTCCTCATGTAAAGTTGAAAGAATATTTTTGTGTCCAAAATAAGGGTTAGATGGAAGAAATTACTAGTGAGTGTCTAATGGATGTTATATAGACCAGAAATGGATTACTGATTAGTAGAAGCGTCCTCTCCTTCATTAAGTGTTCTTTACTCCATGGGGGTGGAGAAGGTTAGGTTATAGCAGCATTATGTCCTCACAATAAATTCATTTAATCTCCTAGTGTCTACTGCAATTGGTAATTCATTGTATGTAATTTTCTTTATTTTTGAAACCCTTTCCATCTACCAGCTGTCTGACAAAAACAAGCATGAAACATTCTGAAAATAAACTTTTGGAATTATTTGCATTCAATGGGAAAATTCCACTACTGAAAGAGTATTCATTAAATTTTTCTAGTGATGGACAAATCTCAGAAGATTCAGCCGATTGTTTCAAACATGTATAACAATATCAATGTTTGTCTACAGTGTTTCAAAAAACTTTGTCTGTCCTCATTTTATCTAGGAACCTCCAAATAATCAGAATTTTAGTTGTTCATTAAGGATGTCTAGTTTTATTTCTGTCCCCACCTGAATTTACTTTACTTTATCAAGCAGAGCAATATTTCCTCATGGGTGACAGACTACATTTCAGAGGAAATCAATTCCTTTTACATGTTTCTTTCAGAAGTAATCCACAAAATCTTTATGCAGGGACCAGCTACAGGAGGTACTAAGAAACATTTTCTTCCATAGGTTTTTTTGGTTGCTTGCTTGGTTGCTTGGTGATTTTTTTTCCTTCTCTCTCCTCTGAATAAAAATTTGCCAGGTATGTGTAGAGTTCTTACTTCTTTCTAGGTAATAAAAGGTGATTTTTGCACCTTAAAATAGGGATAAGAGAGGTAAAACCACAGAAATATTTACAGTATTCTTACAATCTCTCCTTATTTTCAAATGGGAAATCCAAAGTAAACCAACCATCACAACAAAACAAAAAAAAAAATATAAGGATTTTATTCTTCTAAAGGACATAGCTAAATAAGATCTACCACTATCTCATTTTTTTTTTGGCCATACCGTAAATTATAAATAGATTTTCATATAATGGAACTGAAAATTTGGAGCTATTTTTAGTGGGTTCAGGGGGAGAGAACAGATTTGATTTTTTGTGATTTTTCTCTCTCTATCTCTTTTTTATTAAGACATTCAGTTAAGGTCCAAATTTGCACTTTAGGGAGGTAAGGCAAAAAGACTAAAAGCTGTTTTAGTAGGATCAGCTAAAATGGCTAAATAGATCTGGGTGTTAGCAGGTTAACAATGATAACTCACCTTAAGGTCCCTAAAAATAGAAGTGAAAGAAGCACATCAGTAGTGAAGAGCAAGGGGGCCAGAACAAAATTCTAAAGATCCCCATAATTAACTGGCAGAGGGTCATATGAACACTTATTAAAATGCAACAAAGCACAACGGGGTGTCTCAAAGATGGAGTTTCAATCTCAGCTGTGAATTTCTTGGTTTTCTCAGTTCTAGCCAGGCCTGCCATGCTATATTTATAAGTACTTTTCTCTACGTAATACCTTTGAGAATTTGGTGAGAATGTTTACATTAAAGGGTTAAGAGGGTATTTTATAGACAATTCAGAGGACAAGCCTCCTTAGAAAGTATAGGAAGAATGATATTTCGGTGATATTTTTAGATATATCTGTATCTGATATTGGAATTCTGTAACATCAATGCCTCAATTTACCTTCTGGTTTAAAAGGCAACAGTAAGTTTTCAGTAAGGAATAGTGTTTCCCAGTGCAATATCCCTACCTTACCCTAATGCTGCTAAATAATATACACCATCAAATCCTCCTTTTACATCATGAATACAATATTCTTTAGCTGCCCTTTCAAACAATTTTAATGAGGAAAAATATACGATCATGCAGTAAATGTAGATCAACTATCTTGAAAAAAAAAAAAAAAAGGATTTTTTTTGTTTTTTGTCCATAAACATTGCATTTTAGCACAAAACACACCTTTGTTTTAAACCATACAGTCCATTTAAATTCACCGACTTAAACAACATTCTAATTTGGCTGATTTCTTTTGGGTTTGGATTAAGAAATGTTGCTGGAATTGGTTGATTGAAGATAACTGAAGTCACAGAGAATTGTGGGAACCTCTGAGGCACAGGAAATCTGAAGGGGACAGGACAAAGGTAGGGCAGGAGGAGGATGAATACCTCCTCACTTTTAAGAGCAGAGGGAAAATTGCACTTCATTTCCTAACACTCACACATGTTGTATGCTGTATGTTTGATGTATTGGCTATTGAAAGTTTTTGGAATGGAGTATAGCCCAGGGTACATTCTTACATCATGATTTACAGGTGTTTTCTCATATCACAATATGTTGGCAAAACTGGAGAATAATATGAGGCTGATCTGGCTGAAGCCCTCAAATGCACTGCTTCATGGCAGTGTAAGTTTGTTAGCGTATTCAACCAGCAGGCTTTTCTTTATCCCAGGAGTATTTTGAAGTGCAGTACTGTTTATCTGCTCATATGTAGGAGGGGGTTTTTGGGTTTTTTTCTTTAGTAAGATTATGGCATCTTGGATTTTGTAATTCTTTCATATATTATTTTAAGTTTTCTTTACATATGTGCATACCCCCACACACATATTTACCACTTGGAGGACAAGTTGGATAAAGCAGAAGTGTAATATCACACCTCCGCTCTCCCGAATGAAGGACTGGCCGTCAGCGGATACCCAAAGTGCTATTTACTCCCTGGAACACACAGAAGAAAAAGCTCTACAGGCAACTGTCAATAATCTGGCCTCAGATCCCGATTGCTGGGTGACTCCTAGCTCTCTTGGAGTCACGACTCAAGCAGCAGTATTGTGGTACACTGTCAAACAGGATCCTAATCTTCCAAGACCCTGCCCTCCCCACCCATTATGTTAAAAAACATTCAAGCAAACTCTGCCCTCAAATGTGTAACCACAGCCCATGATGAATGTGGTGTGCAGTTTTCTAGTGGGAAAAACAGGAGTCGTAGATTGTTTAATGGACTGGTTTTTGCTTCAGTGAAGGAGGAAGTGAACTAGGAGAATAGGAGGAAATGAGAGAAACAGTCATGAGAAGGGTCCCAAAACAAAGCAGAGACAAAAATCCTTGGGAGATAGAATATGTGTGTTAAAATAAAAGAAATCTAGTGAAGGGAAACTTGTTGCTCCAGCTTCTCATAGGATTAAGGGGACAGAATTTTGTGCAATCTTTCTACCAGGTTTGCATCAAAGGTTATACTGCACTTGTTTTGGCCACTCCTCAAAGCCTGCTGGTCTATGGGAACGTGAGTATTTGAGGATCCACTTGAACTTGAGATTGACAAACACCTGTCTGAAATTCACCTCTTCTCTGCATCACTTGTGCATTTTCTGATCAAAAGAGAGATCTTCTGATCCTTCTCCTTCTATCTGAATTCTTTTCATCTTTGCTTCAGGTTATTTAAGAAAGGTGCAATTAAAAAGAAGCAAGAGGAAAGAGACAAGTCCTTGTGCAGTTCTGCTGAGAAGAACCACAAGGAACACAGCATGGGGCTCGTGAAACCAGCTTTCATTACTTCATGTGGATGGAGTGGATCTCTTATTAGTTTGCTCTCCGAGTTCCCAAAAGCACATTAGAGACCAAGATGCTCTTAACATGGAGTGGTTCCTGCCATTAGTATAGTAATACATGTACCTTCCTGAGTCTAGATTCTGGAAAGTCTGTCAATTTTGTTTGCAACCCTAGAATAGGACCATCTTACCTAATTTCCTTGAGTAGAGATGCAGATTTCCTCCAATATCTTCAGTTTCCCCTCTCTCTCTTGTTGTTTTCTACCTTCAAGTGAGACAACAGAATATCCCTCACACTACTTTCATCAAAAAGCTCATTATCTCCTAATCCTCTGCTGGTCCTCACTGGTATCTCAGCTCCAGATATATTCATACATGTTGGTTTTCACTGATCCTAACCTTCCTTTTTTGCCTAGGTTTTCTCTCCTCAGTACCCAAAAATGCCTTTGATAGTCACATTCTGTGAAAAGCCACTCTGCATTTAAAAAATTTGAATCCATAGCCCTGCAAAAAGACTGATATATTTTTCTGTTCTAAGCAAAACTCATGGGCATTAATAATTTGCTCAGTATTTTGAGGCATTCACTATCATAAAGATAGAGCTACCACCCAGAAATCTTGGATAAACAGCCACTTGCTAAGCACAGGCTACCTGTATAGTACCATGATCTATAGACCAAATGATCCTGGACAGACTTGTTGCATCGTACACAGACCACATACCCTCACAGCCATGGTAGCCTGACTTCTTTGATTGCCCTGGCAAACCACAATTTTCCTGGGAGGAACAGGTAAATCTTAGTTGAAACTCTTTCTCTAGCCCAGGCTTATTCATAGAAAGAGAGAAACTGTAACACATGAGCCATGCCATGTGGCAGGTGCAGGGCATTAAAGATAAGTAGAAGTCTTGACTGAGTACAAGTCTTCCATAAGGCATGCTTTCCCTGCAAAATTCCTTTCTCTTGGCCGTTTTCCATCCCCATAATCTCTGCTTCAGTCTGCAGAAGAATTCAAAGCACTTTGTGTCTGTCAAGCCAGAGAGAAGACCTCAGTGCAAACTCTCAATAACTGGTCTGTCACAGCACAACAGAACCCCTCCTCTGAGATTTCAGGTTCCTTCCTGTCGTCCTGGAGCACAAATTCACCGGCATCCCATCTATTCAGTCTGCATTGAGCTACTTCCTAGCAGATGCTTGTAAGTTGAAGGAGAACAATCCTGGGAAACTCATCCAATGGGCTTGGCTACTTCACAGAAGGAAATTTCCAGGGAGAATTAATTTCCTGGTCCTTTTCCTGCCAATCAAACAGGATTCCCTCAGCAATAGGATATCACCTCCCCACACTGAAATGAGGGTGAATATTTTTGGAAGGCCCATTAACTTTGATTTTAATTAATGGCTTCCGCACATTAAGTGGCTGGCCTCTGTAGCTCTCACACAAGCAAACTATTTCTCACTATCTGTACATATTATACAGCAAAACTTTGAAACACAGGAAACAGGACTCTCTTCATCAGTTAGTCCATGTAAATAGCAGGATCTTGAATGTGACCGAAAGATATCGGCATGACTTGTTCTTGAAATCTCCCAGCAGTGGAGATCCCACAATCTCCTCAGGTGAGGTGAGTGTTCTTCCCTAGTGCTTAACTTTCCTTACAATTACATTTTTTTTCCTAATGTTTAACCCAAATCCCTCTTGCTATAACTCAAAGCTATTTTTTCTTGTCCTATCCACATTGGGCTTGTCATACAGATTATTCACTTTCTCTTACATATCTCTCAGCTGCTATCATTTCTCTCTCACTCTTCTTTACTTTTAGATAGAATAACTACAATACCCTCACTCTTCATTCATAGGTCTTGCTTTCTGCTCATACTCTTTCTCTTCTGATGTCTGCTCTCCAAATAGTTCACATCTGTTTTTAAGGACAGTAGTCAAAAGCAGACTGTACATCACTGGAAATATCACTGGTTGCAAGCAGAACTCAGATCACGGTTATGTTCTTTCTTCCTTGAGAAAAAGGTCTTTTATTTGGTTTAATCCACAGTGTTTCTGCTCTTCTGGCTGTAAAGGGTTGCTACTTAATAGCAGTTAGATTTTTAAGACCCTATTTAGGCAATTAAGGAATGGCTTTTTAACATTTTTAGCATTTTAAATGCTCTCCAAGCAGTTCTTGCAGGATTTTGTAATTATTAACATTTGCAATACAACTGTAAGGAAGAGAAATACTATTGTCTTTTTTTTTTTTTAATGAAGAGGTTACAGGTCTGCAAAATATGTTTTACAAAGGTATATTTTTTTCTTGTGCCTTGTGAGAAGTAAAAGGATTCTTCTGTACTGGATTCTACAATGAATTTGGATTCTTCTTCCACAAAGTATGACCATTCAATGAGTGTGTTCACAGTGCAGATTTCCAAGCCAAGTCTCTCTTCTTAAGGGCTTTCAAAGGTGCTTAACTGTAAGCTCATATGATTAATATTTTGTTCATTTCTGCATTTTCCATTTAAGTACTTAAGTTTTGGTCTTTCATGTGCTCCAGAGCACATTGCCAGATTGTTTTATCCCTCTTGGGACAGGTGGTCAAGGAGAAAGTCAGGATGGCAGCTGAAGAAGATAGGACCAGTAAAGAACCTGAGGGAGAGGCTTCAACACTGAGCAGAGATAGGCAAAAGTGTCCATCTAAAGATGGTCCTACCAGATTCAGAAAATTGATTTTTTTCCAGATTTTCTTAGTTCACAGTATTACTCTGATGTCAGCAAACACCTGAAACACACTTCTATCTTATTTCTCTCTTGTGGCTTCCACCAAAGAAAGTTGGTAATCTGCTATTGCTGCTGGGTTTTCAACAGCTCAAATGAGAAGGGTCTTCGTTCTGCACCAGACATTTCTAGCTTCAAAAGGACACATGTACAAATCAGAATGATTCTGTCTAACCTCATTCGTGCCATGACTGATTTCTTTTTCCTTTTCTTTTTAATCTTAATTTATGTGTTCAATGCATTATGTGAACAGATATGCATTGTAAAATGTGCTGTGACATCAATTTCCAGCACTGCTAGGGTTTTTGCACATGGTGCAATCTGGTGCTTTAGTGGCATGTTCTCATGTGGCATAAATTGAAATCACAGTGGGTCATAATGCAGCACAACAGGTGCATCAAAATGTTTTAAATGGTTTCTATTTTTTTTTTTTTATCAAGTCAGAATCAAGAACAATGGCAGCCATTAAATTAGTTCTGCATAGCAGCTGGAAAGAGAGGATCAAGGAGAGGATGCTTTTTGCTATTTGCAATGGGGGTGCAAATGCAGTTGAGCAGTGTAAACCACATATTTTTTTTTCTTTCATGTGCTGTGATAAAAGTAGTTTTCTTACCAGTATAACATGTTTCATTAATACAATGTTTAAATAATTAAATACAGCAACTCTGGAGGCGATGGCTAAGATAAAAGTTTGTAGGCAATCCATTATTGTGATCAGACAGTACTTCTTAAAACCCATGGAGATACAATTTAGTAATTTAACTTCTGAAGTCAGTTGTTTAATAAACTATTACATTTTAATATGGTTTTGTTCTTGTCAAAGGGAATGATTCATTTCCCCTCTGTCAATTGTTCCAGCTGAATTTATTAGTGGTTCCAGGGTTGAGGGGGTGCTGGGTTCCTGTTTGAATATCACTACTGTGCTATTCCCTTTCTCTAGACATTACCCCTGGAACGTTACATGAGTGATCTTTAGTGGTTATAATTATTTTGTAGACAAAGCAACTGTGATCATTTGTGTCTTCAATATTGATATATTTCATTAAGTTTAATTCTGTTGGCAGAGAGTAAGATACTGGTTAAAGGGAAAATATAATTAGTTGTACTAGGATTAAATGTATATTAGTATAGTGTAATAATGGATGTCCCAGAAAGAAACCTGGCAAAACAATTAAATAGAGGGAATATAGCAGTAGATAAACTAAACAATACCTCCGCTGCTGAGTTTTTCATAGTTTTAACGACCTTTGTTTGCTCCAGTTTCAGTATGATCCTCTCATTCATTTTCCTTTATTAAAAAACAAAAAGCTTTTTTAAGACATGCATTCTTTAAAAAAATGGAGGATGTGTTTCTATTTATTTGTCTCTGCCTTCCTATGAAGCTTGTAGTTATGTAATGTTGGGGTGTAGGTTTAGTATTGTCTGCTGGGCTCTTTCTGCAAGTTGCTGCCAACTGATAAAAGAGCGTTAGAGACAGACTTGGTAATCAGTTGGATCATTTTCCATATGCCCATCTATTGCTGACAGCAATCAAGGGTGGTGAACATTTCCATGCTACTCGTGCACAGGACAGCCCGGGGAGCAAAGAGCAGGACAGCAGGACCTGCTGTGCCTTGTGCTGGTCACTGTGACTCGCCTGCTGCGGAGGCTGTCGAGGGCAGGGTGACGGGTCTGGGAGGATTGGGGAGCAAGGGTGGCTCTGCGAGCGTTGGCTTATCACTAGCCTTGGTGACACGTGGGAGTATTTGTGGCCAAGGCCTCTACCACAGCACTTACAGTTCTGAGATAAAAAGCAAGCACCAGGGTCCCCACTGCCTCTCCAGCTGAGATGGAAATTGGCATTATTTGAAATTCAAGGAGTTTTTACTGTACACAGGAATAATCCAAATGTGGAACGGGATTTGTTATTAACTGTAAATCCCGTTTCCCTCAGGAAAACCAGAGTAAATGCAGGAAATAAGCTCCCATTTATATACCATAGAGACAATGCTTCATTGTCACTTATATTTTAAAGTCACAAGTGAAAAGTAAACGGAAAGTGGGAGCAAATATCAAGGTGTCAGTGGCATTGATCCTTCTACAGAGCAGTCAACAGAAATTTTGTAGCTTACTTGCAACCAATGAGAGACAGCTTACATATAGAGGATACTTGATGGTTTATCTTTTAGAACATGTGTCAAAAAGGAGGGAGAAAGACTTTACCTCTTTTTTTTGCTATTAGCTCTACAAATTTCATATTTATTTACTCTTTACATTGAAGTATTTTAATAAACTTTTAAATATTTCTTCAAACACAGGTAGGAACCTATGTTAAGGTTACTCCAGGAGTGCATTTCCAGAATGCCTGAAGGTTATTGTTACTAGGTACTTATGAGGTAAGCAAGATTTTAAAAAGGAGCTACAAACAGGATACTACAGAAATTTTGCTTAGTCCAGCTTAACTCCATTATCCTCAAATTTTCCCTCACCCAGGAGCATTCCCAAAACCATTATTATTCTCCCACAGATATGTGCAAACTCTCAGGAAAATAATAACTTTCCTTCTTTGCATTTATTTCTTCTTTTTAAATTTTATTTGGGACTGCATGTGCCATAGCCTGCCTGGGGTCCCACATGGCAAAAGCCATCCTGGTTCTCTCTGTATCCTGACACAGAATTTATTGCAGATAATAGTGTATGTTTTCAAACCCACATAGCTGTTATGGTCTCTAAAAGAGGCCCTCAACATTCCCCATTCCACTTTTATATCATTTGTGTTCCAATTAATTTCCCTTTTCTTTGACTGTCTCATAATTTCAGCCTTAAAGGAGACCATGGGCAGAATGTACTTGCTGTACAATTTTGTCTTCAGGCAAAGGGACATCTTTTCTGTAAGAATCTGCATGACTTACTGAACACCCACCCTCCCACAGTGATGATATTTCTTCTCTTTTTTGGACACTATCTCCAACTCTCTGACCCAGATAGATGTTTTCTTCCAACACCTAAATTGTATGCACTGGACTTGTACTAAGTAACACGGAGCATTTGTGTCCTAGGAATATTTGTCAATACCGTTGTTATCTTGTTTGGCATGGTTTTATCTTACTTCTTGTTGCTGCAGAACTGTGGGCAGGCAACCTGTGGAATACTGTAAAGAGTATAAAGCTATATTTATTTTAATATTATTATCTCTATTAGCATTTACTTTCTTGGTATGCCCTATGGGTTCTAAAAAAATGTTTTCTGCATAAGAGAATGTAGGTGCAGGGAAAAGCCAGTTTGCTATCAGTATACTCGTTAGTGTGTCTGCCAAATTACATCTCCCTCTTTTTTTCCAAACTGACTTTGGATATACACATATAAATTTTAACAAACTCCTATATCTTGCATTTGTAACAGTAGAGGTATTTAGTGTGTATACAACAGCAAAACTTCCTTGTTTTGCACGAAGTGGAGACATTAGAAGCAGTGGTGTTCTTGATACCTATGCATCACTTTTAGCATGATGGTATCCTAGGCACGGGCATAATAGAGGCATCAGATAAAATAATAATGCTAAAATGATGTTTGCAAAGTTGAGCTCACAAATGTCAAAGGTGATTTGAAGTGGACAAGAGTGAGTTTTAACAAATCAAGTAGGGGCTGCTGGCAATTGTTTCTCTTCTCAGTTCTTATTGAAACTAATATTGGACAAATTGAAAGAGTGATTGCCTTAGAGCCTTTGCAATGTCTTCACCAATCTGTTGCCCATTTCCATAAAAAATGGGAGTGAAAATGGCAGCTGACTTCTTTTGACCTCTCTCAATTTCACAGGAGCTCCTGTCGGAGGCCTGAAAAAGCAGTTTTTCAAGCTGGCCATTATCTTTCATAGCAAGTTAGTTGGCAGAGAAATTGAAAAATATCAGTCAAATAATCTATTTAAGCTTGGTCTTTCTGCATTCACTATGATGTGAATGGAAGCAAACCAGCAAAGGGGAAAAAAAAAAAAAAAGAGAGGAAATATAAAAAGAAGAAAAAAACAAACAAAAAACCTCCAAAAAAACAAAAAATAAAATACCCCAAATCCCCCCAAAACCAAACAAAAACCAACAACAACCAAAAAGCCTACCAAAAAAAAAAAACCAAAAAAAACCAAAAAGGCCCCACAAAACCAAAACCAAGCACTGAACAAAAAAACCCTAGCCTCACCCTGAAAGTGGATGAAAAAGAGGAGTTAGTTCCTTTAAGAGACTTTTTTCTGCCCCTCTGTCCTCACAATTTGATTGTCAGCATCATAGCAAGATAAGATGCTACCCAGAGTCCCTGAATCCTAGTCCTCCTTATCTTTTTGACTAATTGTTTTCTACCCTGATGGAATCATGGCTCTTTTGCTCCACTTGACTTTCTAACTCGTTCTTTCCATCTAGTATCCTTCCCTAGGTTCACCAAGGTGTCAGCACTCTCATTCCATAAAGCAGTTGCAAAAACACCTCCTTCTTCTAATTTAGAATCATGAATTTTTTCTTCTTAGAAACTTACAATCCCAGTAAAGTTTCTCAACTTTACCAAGTCCAAGACACATCTTCCATGCATATGAGAAGTGTGCTGATGCTTAGTTGCTCCCAGCTTCATCTGTAACCAGCAGCAGAAATATTCATTTCCCTTGAAAGCAGGTTAACTATCTAGTACAGAATTTTGTATTCTTAGGAATTTTGTTTCTCTTCTTATTCTCCTAACCTTCACTTGTCTCCCAAGCACTTAAAGCTAGGCAGAGAACTGGAGGATCCATGAGTTTGGAGAACCCTTAAAACCCTATTCTATGCCACAGATCCTAACTGGGACTACTCAGCAAACACCAGAATACACCAAGTGAACAGCTTGGACCCTATTTCCACCTCAGCTGAAGTTGATTCTTTCTGCCTAAACTCTACGTTGCTCAAAGATATCAAGACCCTTTTGTTGTCTCTTGCTTCCTACATCTTCCAGTAATACACCTCTTTTATCCCCTCTCAGATTAACTGTGGGGTTTCAGAGGTTCTGTCACAACTGTTTCTAGCTATCATTCTGCTTAAGTTTCTAGTTCTAACTTTCTCTGACTGCTGTTTAGTCACTCATCTATTCTTGTCTTTGGGAAGTAGATATCTCTCAGTCTCCTTTCCCAGAAACCAGGCACTTCATACAGAAAATCGTGATTTCTTCCGAGAAGGGTGTTTAACCTTTTTTTGAATCTCAGTCACAGATGATTCTTCTTGGCTTAGTTGCATGGCTAGAGGTGCGCAGGTGCCTCTTCTTAAAATTTCATTTGCTTCTAAACATAACCTTTCCTGCTGTGAGTCTTAAAAAAGACATATTATTTATCTTTAGAAGATCTTAACTAAAGAATTTGGCTGAAATTTCAAGGTTAGAGAGCTATTACTGAAAATAAGATTTATCTGGTGGTGAGTTCTGAGTTATTTAATGTAATGTGATTGGTGTATCAGAAAAAGATTCTTTAAAAAACAGATGCACAGTTTTTCAGCAACAAAAAAAATCTTATTTCTAATTATATGAGTAGAAAGAAACAATTTAGACTTCAGAGAATCCTCATTTTTTTGCCTTCTTCTATTGTGAATCTTCACCATGCTTAGTTAAGGACTCAAACTTACTAGAATTACCCAGAAAAAGAGTATCAGAGTAATTTGCTTTCTATCAGCAATATTAGGATAGAGCCAGAGAAGGAACTGTGTGAACAATAAAGGCACTAAAATAGCAAATCCAGAGACAGTTAAAACTGCCATTCTAAGACACACTGGAGATAAATTATTTACTGACCATGTTATAAAGTTATAATACTACAGCAGCAGCTTAAGTTTTCTGCAGAGCTGTCCTAATTTCCAGCTGTCACATGGTTGTTTTGTTACAGCAAAATAGTTTTCTGTTCCTGGCAACCATTAGGTGATGTGTTGCAACTGAGTCAGACCATTTGTTTGACTCCTGATTTCATAAAAGTTGATACTCAAGAAGGTGCAAAGTTTAAAGGTACATCACTGTGGTTATGTGTGCCAAGCTCAAAAGTCGACACCTATTTTGCCAGTTTTCCCCTACTGTGTGGTTTTTCTCCAAGCAACTGTTTTATTTTCATTTCATTTATTTTTATTTTGGGATTTTTAGACTTTGGGACATGAGAGCTATCCAACTACTAAAGGATATTACAACCAGATTAAGTACAAATTCCAACAAACAGTACTTTCCCTTGCAAAGTTTGGATGTTGTGGATCTCCAGAATTTGCAGACTGAATATCATTATTTCACTTACAGACAACCTTCAAGTCCTGTAATATTAACCTCCTACTTTTCTGTCTATCCTTTCTAAACTCTGGCTTTTTTTTCTCTCCCACAGTACCACTCCCCACAGTGGTACTGAGAATGTCTCAGTTCTGATCAGAGGTTCCCGCCAGTCAGAATCTAACTGTGGCAATATGTTTTCATAAAGCTATGTCTAAACCTAAACCTGACCATGGCCTTTATTTCTGCAATTATTACTTCACTGCATGATGCAATGCATGCATATTTCATATTTGTTTACTCTAAAAGAATGGAGTCAAACAAAACATAATATACCTTTTATCTACATTTGTCAATACTTTATCTCGTGCAAGACTTAATATTAGCCAGTGATTACCAGTGATATGCAGATCGCCCGTAAAAAGTTTCCTTGATATTTAAGGCAAGAATCAGGACACAGTCTTTACTTTCATTGGGTCCAAGTTTTTGATCTCGTTGTTTTTGTTTTCCCTCTAGAAACTTTTCTGCATTGACGAAGGAAGACACAAGATGTTTGTGTTAGTGGGTAACAGTAAGGATAAAATAGGACTGTGTTAACTACTGCAAGCAATTGGGCTGACCAAGTTGTGCCTTCCAGGACAGGTCCATTCTGTGCCTTTGCAGGTGTTGAGAATTTAAAAATAGCATAATTCACCTCTTGGACAGGCATGGCATTAGATTTCAAAATCCTCTTCCTTAGTAAGAAACCAGAATAAAAGGGCATTGTCACAGACAGCAGCATGGGAGGTAGGGCTCAGAGTGCTTGGAAAGTGAGCTATCTCTGCAAAAGTATTCAATGTGACCTACTGTCCTCTTACTCCATTTGCAAAGCTGTGGTCCAGCAGGCTTGCATCTTCAGGGTCATAAATCCACATACATAAACATTTTTCCTCCATCCCAGCAGTTCTCTCTCTGGAAAAGTGTTATTTTTGTGCTGTTCCTCAGCAGATTCAAAGGAAGTGTCTGATATTGAGTGATAATAAATTGTGACAGTGCCCTGGCCAAGGCAGGACTCATTCCCAAGCTTGTGAAAGGGTGAGTAGGCAGTATCCTGCCCGCTCCAGGGATGGGTACCAACAGCGCCGACCATTCGGGGTGTGAGATCAGCCTCCCCTTCTGTCTGTCTGCAGGAGCCATGGCTTGCCTCAGACGCAGCTTTGAGTACTTCAAGCTGCAGTACTTTGTGGGCGACAGGCTCTTTTCCAAAAAGTCTTTCTCACACAGACATCTCGCCTTTCTAGTCATGCCACCCTTCTTTTTTCTATTCTCAGAGTATTCTTTTTTGGGGGTTCAATGGAAGCACAGAAATCCCCTGAATGTGACCTTTATAAAAGATGGGAAAAGGGTAAAAAGTACCTCTTTTTAATGTGTCCTTTACTATGTCATTTTGATTTGTAAAGAAACAACAGCCACTGAACTTTTTCACTTTCATCTTTGTTTTAATTTTAGCAGTATCAAATCATGATACCCTCCCTCTTTTTCATGAGGACTTTCTAGGGAACTTTGCAACTGGCAGTCTTCAGAGCTCTTTCTCAAAGAGCTGACTGTCTTTTTCTCATGTGTTTGTCAAGAATTTAAGTCCTGTAATTGCTTATGAGAAAAAAAATGTAGAGAGTATGATTCAAATATCCCACCCTCCAGTCATTAAATGACTTCCAATCTTTTGTCCCTCTTGATGTCATAATCTTAGTAGTTCTCAAAACTCTTGGGGACTTATCTAGGGAAAACATGGAAATCAATACCTGGAAAACAAATGAGTTTGAAGAACAGAAAAAAAAAAAAGTCATGGTTTATTTGCAAGTTTAAAGGACACAAATAAATACATTATGTATGCACTCACACGCATGTATATAACAGTTTTAAGTTCCTCTATACCATGTTGTCTTCAAGGGGGCATGAGGAGGCAGTTTTAGTATTCGAATAAATAGCACAGACTGATCATCAGAATTCCAAATCTTTTTTTCCTACATTATATTCACTTATATTTTTGGGGTATTTTTCTGTACTTACTCATGTATATCTAACATATTATCAAATGCTATATAAAATTTCATAGATCTGAATTGCACTTTCAGCTTGCTGATCGTGTCAACTCCAGATAAGACTTTTGTTTGTCTTGTAAAATCTTGCTTTTAAAATGCAGATATAAAATAGCAATTAGAGTACTGTGTCAATCAGTGTCCACTATTTCAACCTGCTGCTTTCTCTTAGAGCAGCTTATACATTACACTCTATTCATGCTGTGGAACTACCATGCCCTAGAATGAATACAAACTAGGGATAAAAAGGTTTTTGTTTCAAGGCTCCACAAATGTGGAATCAGTTACCAGTTGATTTAAGAACAATTGAGAGCTTTTCCTGTTTTAAGATGGAACTGAAACAATACTTCATGATGACTAGAAGTTGTTGCAATTGTTTTAATTGATGTTATTCTAGAGTTATCTTGAGTTATTCTTTATTTATATGCATTTGTTTATCACAGGTCATGCTTGAAAATGGGCTTTCATCTCAATTTACATAGTCAGCTAACAAATATATGTATGTATGTGTATCAGCTACACTTGTTTATATTTGACAGCAAAACCATATGTATTCTACATCTATTTCTTGCCTTTATGTTTGTGCTATCGATTAAGACATATGAGTTTGATTTCAGCTTGACTTTTAAGTTTTCAGAACAAACCAAACAAGTATGTATCTAATAATATCAGCTAAATTATTGTTTGGCTCACAGAGCACAAATTAAGTTAAAGCACTGACTAAGCACATATAACTGTGCTTTATAAAGCAGTTCACTCTCTTTTTGCTGGGCTTTACTCCTGTACTGTGATGTCTTTAAGACACTAACATTCAGAAATTATTTTCTAAAGGCAAACGATGTATTAAAAATAATGATAACATCACTTGTAGAGAAATCCAGTCTGGCGTCAAGTATTTATCATCATAGCTGTTAAAATAACGGTGTGTTTAATTTACACTTTCTGTGAATGATAAATACTTACTTAAGAATTTGTGCCTGTCTTCAAATATCTAGAGAGCAAACTAGCCAATATGTAAGAGGAATAGAGAGAAAGAGCAAGTCATTATTTCATCTGTTTCATTTACAAACTCCGAAGTAACAAACGTGCAGCTGGGAAATGTGTTTGTCTCAAAGCTTCAAATCTGTGACATGTTAATTCATAAATAATTGCAGTCACATGGTCTTCCTCGAGGGCATTAGCTCAGTATTCCCAGTACAGTACACTCACTTGTAATAGAAAAGAGTGGACAAAAGTTGTTTTCATAAATCAGATAAAATTGATCAATAAATCCAAAGCATCCTTCATTGCTTCTAACAGAAAATGAGCTTAGTTATGTAAGCAACATTTTTGAAATTTGAATAATCTTTGGAAACTGACAGGTGAGAAAATAAAGGGCAAAGCTACATTATTTTTAGTTATGGAATGTGTCATCTAAATGTTTCATAGTCCTGGACCAGAGAGTCCTCTGTCTTGCATCTCATGCTACTCATGGACGACCTTATATCCAGATAGTAAATACTTCCATTAAACAACAGCACTTTTCTATTGTTACAGTCATATGATAACATTGCTTGTGTCATTGTCTAAATGCAGCTGTTTGCAAAAATATAGGCTTTTTCCCCAAAATGTTGTCTGTACTCTAACTGCAGAGTGAATAATACAGTATGAAAGGAACCTGAAGGAGCCGTTAGGGTCCATTGTGTCAATCCAGCTGCTACACATGCATATTAAGTCCAGATTTCAAAATGCTTGTGAAGCTTTTTCTGTTTGGTTTGTTTTGGTTTTGTAGTCCTTTTTTAAGCATTCATACTTCTTCCATTTTTCTTGTTAGAATACCTAAACCAGTCTGAGCTAGCCTTTGGACAAAATCCAATTTTAATTGAAAACCATTTTTGCTACAAAAGAGTAATATTTTCTTTTTCTTTTTTAAAACAGGTGAAATTCAGGAAAAAAATCACAAAGATTTGACACACAAAAAAAAATTATTTTGATTGGTTACTAAAATAAGCATCTCATCTCATCTGAGAGCTGGTTGTCAGGCTCCAGTCAGTTTTGGATGATTTAGTCTCCCGAAAGTACGAATTAGAGTGGAAACCTGACTGACCCTGACTGTAGCTATTATTGTTCAAAACACCTCAAATTTCTCTTTATAAAAAGAGTGTTTTGTTCAAATATCTGATTAATTCGCTGTAGACATACGTTTGTCAGCCAAAAGTTCATATTTCTAATAATTCATTTGCTAGAATACTTTGAATTCAGAGAATCAATCTTGTGAGCTTAGCATAAGTACAGCATCACAAATGAGAATGCCAAATTTAAACTGTTTAGTCTGGGAATTTATTGCTGGCACTGGAATGGTTGTTGGCAGAACATGTCCATACAGGGGGTTTGTTCAGCTACTTCATTTCCAGTCTATATCATTGAGCAGTAGTTTGAGGACACTTAGTATTTCAGTGCAGTAGACAACAAAAAGAAAAACATACACCCCCTCCTTTTCTGTTAATTCTATATTTGTACCTCAGAATTTTGGCTTAAATATTAACCTGATCAGCATTTATAGGTGGGAATTGCTTAGAGTAATTTATAAAGTTTGTCATTAATATAGATGGCGTTTATCCTGGTTTTTGATATTATTCCTAATGCTCATTTTGCAGATGTTGCTATTTCAACTGCTGAAGCTACAGAAAGGATGTTGATCCAGCAGGTAGTATAGGGCTAGAGGCTTTGTGTTCCTGAAAGACATTTGCTTTAGCATTTATCATGCTCCATAAAAAGAAAGTGTATGCTTAGGATATAGACTGTGCTTTTACTAGTTAATGGAGAGTATGGAGGGGAAGGCTTCAAAGAGCTTTAAAGATAAACCTCGGCCTTGCTTGCAGCATGCTGCAGAAAGGCATCAGGCACAACCAGTCACTACTTAGACCCAAGAGTCACCCTGTGTCTGGAAGATACGAAAAGTTCTGTTTCCATCTGACACCTTCATCTTCCAGCACACCAGTCACCGTCCACTCGGAGGATGGGAAATGTGGTCACATTTCTAAATGCATAAGGTGCATACATATCAATATTAATTGAAGCCTGGAAAACTCATCACTGAATTTTTCTTTCAGATGAAGACAGGAATTACAAATAGGGGGGAAAAAATTAACAGTAGCAAATAAGCCTCTCATTGTACTGTTTAGGTCAGAGAATCACAGTGCTATTTACCAGCAAACATACCTCATGCAGGTCATTCAGTTCAGTCTTTTTTTCTCCTTTCCTAATGCATTGTGTCAAGAGTGATTTCATTAAACTTAAAACACTGCTTATAGATCAACAGTAATTCTGGCCCTAAAATCCTGCCATGAAGGTGATTCTGGAAAACTTCTTGATAGTTTTCTCCATGTCCTTATTCTTCCTACAGTCATAAAGTTTTTCCTAATATTCAACTCTATTATCTATGTTGCAGCTGAAACCCATTGCTTCTTGTTTTGTCCCTACTGGCTAATGAGAACAATTGGTCCCTTTCCAATTAATAACACCCTTTTATGCAGTTATCAAGAGTTATTTTGTCTTCCTTTCGATTTCCCTCCTCTTGCCTGAACACATCACAACCTCTTAAGCTTCCTTGTGGGCCTTGTTTTTAAAATATTTTATAATTTTCAGTGCCCTTCTCTTAAGTCCTTTTAATTTGCCTGTATCCTTTGAAAAATGCGGTAGCCCAAACTAAATGCGTCTCTCTGGATGAATCTCAGCTGAACCAAACAGAGTGGAAAAACTGTCTTCCTTGTAACAGACATGATGCTCCAATTAACACAACCTAGTGCAGTGTTTGTCTTTTCTGTGACAGCATTGTCTTTATTGCTTGTTCAATATATTGTCCATTATTACTCCTACTCCTTTCGCTGGAATTTTCTGATCTAACTAGTTTTATCTGTAGCTTTGATCTTTGTACTCTTAAATTGTTCCACCATCTGCTTTAAGTTTCCATACAGCCACATATGCTTCCCATCTTCATACTTATTTGTATGTGGCTTTTCCTGATCTGAATTTTTGTCCTAGTGCCACTAATGTGCCCTTAGCCATTGGAGTAATTTTGCTATATCATCTGTAGGATAGACTTGTTCCAGTAGCTGAATTCTTTCATCAGCAACACCAAAGCCCCATCAGACACTTATCTCCATAAAATCTCAACTATTGCTACTATGTATGTAGGGATTAAAGAATTATATATATATATATACGTTACTTCCTTGGAAAAGGAATATTACATTGTACATAGCTAATCAATGATGTATGAAAACAACAAGGAGGCTAGAATATAATTATGCTAAACCAAATTTTCTTATTTGCATGGACTTGTGTATTTTGATGTGATCTCATTCCTCCTTGATTATAAAATCAAATATTCAGCAATCTACTATGAACTGGAATTTCAAATCCTTGTTTCAGAAACCTGGACAGGTGATGTTCCACTGAGATATGCTTGCATTCCAAACCCATCTGGGAGGCAGGCGGGAGGGCATGCAGCCACTTTTGAATTCCAACCCTCTGACTTTGCAGGACTAGCTACTTCTAGACTTGCTGGCATAAAAGCCTTGGGAGACTGTTTTGTGCTGGAACTGCTACAGTATTACACTTTTGAAACCCAGATTTGGGGAGATGCAGCACAACTTTTCAAGTCTTCTTTTCCTTCAGCAGTAAATGTGGAAGATTTCAGAAGCCCAGAATGAACCAAAAAAATACTCTTCAAATTACATCTTTAACAGAACAATATTTGTTGGTTTGGGGAGCAAAATTCAGGTTCAGTATACTCATAGTTTTCTCAGAATATATTGTTTTATTAGGAAGTTTGTACACACACCCAGAAAGACTTCTGAAGCACCTTTGTTTATCTATAAACCTCTGAGTCTTTATAGGGATTTTCGTGGTGTTTTTGCTGCAGAGGAGGGCTCAAAATTTCCTTTTACTCTTACTTACCTTTTACGTCCTTTACTCTTTATTGTGCATGAAAGAATGCTCTTTGCTCTTGCTGGGCTAACAAAGATTTATACCCTTTATTCGTTTCCTTTCCCCTCCTAACATGAACCGGAACAGTTTGCCGTACTCAGGTTTCCAGAGGTATGTCTAACTCCCTTGCTCAAAATGCATTCCCAGGAGCAGACAAGAGTGCATTGTGCCTGCACGCAACCCACACCAGGGCTTTGGGCAGTGTGCCCAAGCATGCCTGGCAGGGTCCTAACCACCTTCTTACATATTAATACCATCTAAGAATGCCCCGTGTGTTTGGCTCACGGGATCTCGCGTGTGCTAAAGGAGCGTTTTCTGCCCAGGCATTCACTGTATGCAGAGCTGGGTCCAGCCTGGGTGACAACCATAGGGCACCCCTCAGAGGAGGAGTTATTCCTCTTCTCGGGGTGAAAAGACATTTCCAGGACAGTCAGTCTAAGGCATTTTAATGTGAGGAGCAGGATATCCAAAATATGAGAATTACTTAAACATGGTAATATTTATAACGACAAACATTTCTAGTTGAGAAAGATTACTAGGGAAAGAAAGAACTCTTCCTTTTTTCTTTTTCTTTTATATTTTTTTTCTTTTTCTTTTTCTTTTTTTTTTTTTTTTTTACTTTTTCAAAGGAGAAAAAGAGAAAACAAAGTCTGTCTTGCTATATTCTCACTCTGAAAGTACAAAGCAGTACTGAGATTTCTGTAAAAAAATGTTGATAACTCCATATGGCAGAAAGTCCACGTAAACAATGACTTTGAACAGGCCACATGCCGAGATAGTGACACTGGGTTAGTGTAGCTATCCCCTCTAACACAGCTGTAACTTATGCCAGCAATAAAGGCTTTCTGGAAGTATGTTATTCCCCAATTCTGAAAGCAAAGAATTTTTTATCAATAACAGTACTTTTAGATCAATATGATTAGTTGTTTAAACATTAAAGCTTCTGCAGCATGGCATTTAACAGCTTTAATATAATTAAAACCATGAATAAACACCTCATCGCAGACTGACATTATGTTTCAGGACATTCCTAATATGTATCTGACCATTATTTTACCACTGCCTATGCCAATAACATGGCCTGTAGGAATAAAATGTTTGCTCGTACAGTGGGTCTGTATTTCAGACCAGATTCTTCCAAATGAGAGTGGGAGTCAAACCCAATGTACTGAGTCATGGTAAAGATCTTTTCAAGTCTGAGGAAAGTGTAACTCACAGAATAAATTACCGTACACAACATTTGCTTTTGGGCCAGTTAGCCAGTAACCACTTTGCAAGAATCATTCAAGTGCTCTTATCTCCTGTTCTAAAAGGCTTGCTTTGACGTGTTCAAACATTAGCTGCTTGTTACAGGAAGACTTACTTTCCAGGAATACAAAGATTCAGTCTTTCATCAAACTGTTCGTAGCGGTACATTTACTCTCCCTGAAAAAATTGTTTCTGTTGATATAGTTCAACTACACTGAAGAAGAAGAAAAAGTTCAGTTCTGAGCAGATGGTTAGGATGACTGACTGCATGCCAGGGCTAAGAAATTACTAAATATTGCTTGTGTTAAGAGCACTGTAATATGTCTATATATCTCTCTTATGATTCTTTAGCTCTTTTCTTCCTCCTCAAGAAAAATAGGAGTTAGGAACTATTTCAAGATGTTTTTTGTTTTTCTTCTTTTTTTTTAACCATGTTTTTACTATCTTCTATTTATCAAAGCATTTTCCAGCAACAGGAGGGCCACAAAAAAGTTTTGTTCCATGATGTGGGAAGTGGTTCTCCAGAAACGGGACCAAGAAAAAAATTTCCCTCATATTATGAGCATACAAGAAAAGGCTCTCAAGAGCTCTTCATTCTCAAAAATTTCCTCTGAATTATTTTAGACAGCTAAAGGTTTAAGTTTTTATTAGTGTCATTATTGGAAGTCTCATTCTTAGTATAGTAGGACTGATGAATAAGACTTGGGACATTCCACAGTATCCCAGCTGGTGGATTGTGCAGCTGGACAAAATTATCTACATTAGTTTAGTTTTTAAAATTATAAACCTCCTTGTTGTAGCTGAGAAGTAGAGGCTTTATAGTACACAAATAGGGACATAATAGCACAAAATAATTCCATGAAAATACTGTTTTAATTTTGAACAAATGTGCCTTTAGCCAGAATGTCTGTGAGACGCCTTGTGATTTCTGCCAATTGGGAATAGAAAGTGATTTTTGAATTCTGAAATATGATGATTTAGAGTAGAAAATCTCACTTTGAGTTACTAGCACTCAGAGAAACACAACATGCGATGTGCTCTGCTCAAACTAACCAGCATAACAGTATTGAATGCCAAATCTTGAATATCAAGCACTTGCAATGAAGTTCTCATAAATGTTACACCTTCATTCAGGGAATAATTCTGAATAATAAATCTAAGTCATAAACTCCTCTTGTACAATTCACAAATAGGAAAAGGAAATTAGGTTTGTCTAACAGATTATTTGGAGTGAATTATGCATCCTACCTTGAGTCCCTAATCTGCAACTTCTAAAATTTGTATGGGATTTCTTCTCTAAAGATTTTGCAATATAATTACCTAGATCAGCCATTTCCCAGCTGAATAGTCTATGGCAGCATCAATGTGCTTATGTATTCCTGGACAAGACTGCTTTATACACCTTTTCCTTATGCCACTTCCATATTACCTTTCTAAGCAGATTTGTCACCTGTTCTGGGAGACACTGTGGCCTCCATTTCTTTCAGTGACCTAAAATAATTAAGAGCTAAATCTCCTGTCTTCAAGGACTTTTGCATAATCTGAAATATATGCACATGAGTAGTTTCATTGATTTTAGTGAGTCTATTCATGGGAGTACATTTAAGAAAACTTATTTGAAGTTTTGGGCTTTTAGGAGATTTGTCTTCTAATGTTACATGCTTCCTACATTATCAGTAAATAGATTGTTATTGCCCAGCTATGTCTGAAACATATACTGATAGCTGAGGGACTAGGAATTACATCTAATAAAAGTCCTCAATAAAATTAACTGATTTTGCTTGCATTTATAAAATTATTTTCAGTTAGATGTTTGTGGTCTAGATGGAAGCATATTGGATCAGAAGAAGACCCTGTGTGTTAGGATTTTCTTTTGCTTTTAAGGGTACTTTGGGTCAGATGTCCCAGAAAAATCTCAGCATATCATTGAAGATTACAGAGGTGCTTGCTAGTAAATTTGGCTTTGAGCATTAAGAAAAAATGTGTATTTTTTCAGCCATTTGTGGAAGTAACACTGACACCAGGAAAGGTATAAATGAGGATGGCTGTAATGCATTTCACTGCTTGTAACCTATGCAGACAGCACTGGAGTGCAGCAGTCAGCTGAAGGAGCTCGCTTTTGGAAGGGAGAGGCGGAAGGAAAATCTAAATGGGTTAGCTGTTCAGAACAAGAAGCTTTTGATTTAAGAAATATTAAAAGTGAGTTCCTGGATTTTATTCCTGACCCACACCCAATTAATATATTTTCTAAAACCAAGACACTGTATTTGCAGGATTTATTTAATATTAATGGAGGTATTAAAGGGATAAACTAGTACCTGTAAGATGCTTTTAATTTTTTTTCCCAGGTTTTGTTTCAAAAATACAGAAGATGCTTCTGACCTAATTGATCAAAACTGCTTTTCCTCGGGAAACAGTGCAAAATATCTTCTTTTCAAGGCAAATGAATTTGGGGACTGGTGAGAGAGAGAAAGGTAATATATGCTAGAAGAAGTGCCAGAATTTGAAATGGAAATGAACCTCCAGCATAACATGCATTTTGATACTGCTCATACAACCATTCAAAACTCGAATTTCTTCATTTGGATATATAAAACTAGTTACAAATTTCTGTTACAAGTCTTTTCTTCCTGCTACTTTTCCAAATTTCCTCGAAAGAGTATTCTTCAAAGTTATCTTATGACTCCTAGAAACCCCACTTCTAGGAAATCTCACACAAAAATAAGCTTGATAATTAAATAATTTCACCAATTAAAGAAAATTGTTCAGAAGAAATTATTTCTTTTTACTGGAGTTTTTTGCAGAAATGTCCAAGTATCTTATTCCAAATCTATGCAAAAATTTATTTTTCTTTCAGCAGCAAAGTACATCAGTTCACTTACCATGATAATTACATAAACATTTTAATCACTAGAAAAATTATTATAAAGGACAAGGCTTATTGTAAGACAGTAGTTATAACCTCTCTGTTAAAGCATTTAATTTGAAGAAATTTTTCAGTAAAGTAAAAAACCACAAAAATCACTACGATATTATCTTACTGTGCACACATATGTTTCATAAACAAAAGGATTTTCTTTCACACACTTAAATTCTGATTTTAAAAAACCCAAACTATTTACACAATATTTCCTCATTCTTTAGAAGAAGTACCAAACAAAGGGTACTGAGACCCCTCCCAAGAGGTTGACCTTTCCCCTGTGGTCTAACCTCACTTTCCTCTCTTTTCTTCTTTTTAATAACTGCATGGACACCATTTACTGGATACAAGAGGAATAGCTTACATAAGGACACATAACCCAGGACTCATTTTAATATTCATGAGGTCATTGGCATTATTAAAGAAATTCAAGTAGGTAGTGAACACTGGATTGCATTCCTCCACCATATATCTTTTATCTGGCTGTTAAAGCGAAGCATTACTAATGCAGTTTTAGCCTCTCCTTCTTTGGAATTGAACTCTTTGGTGGACATGTAATACATGCTCTAGATTCTCCAGTGTGTACCTACATTAACAACCACAACTATTTATAGTTACCACCAGAGTCCTAAAGAGATGAGAGTTCCCAGACCCAGCATGTTAGCTTTGAACTCGCTGAAAGAAAGAAACAAATAATTTAGAAAGTTCTCCCCTCAAGTCAAAATCTAGAGGCTCATTTCCCACACCAGATTTTTTTTTTCAAAACTTGCTAGGAAAGGCCAGATTTAGATTTCAAAAGCCATGAGGTAAAAAGGAACTCCTCATTGTTGCTGGAGTTTTTTCTGTACAAATTTTGACATTTTCCAATTGCATCTCTCTACAAAACAAGAGATCATTTTAGGAATAAAAAATACAATTACTACATGAAAGGAAATGACATTCAAATGTTGTTAATTAAATGAGGGAGTGGATGTCAATGTTAATGTGTAGGTACATAAAAAGAACCTTATTTTGCAGATGTATGACAGGGCTCCCTGAAGAACACAAGTTTTTCTATATTAATTCCATGGTAGTTGAAAGCTACATAATCAAAAACACCTTCAAAGTTTGGCAGAAATTTAACATTGGCTGTTTAAAATAAAAGGTCTGTATGGAAAGTTCTGTTTTGTTTTGCTGGGTTTTTTCATTCCCCTAGGGTGGTTGTGGTAGAGGAAATATTTTTATCCAGGCCTCAGGAAACGGTGGTCTGGCTGCAGTGGTGTGGATGGTTAAATGAACAGAATTCGCTCAGGGCAAAGCCTGCCATCACTTACATCTGCCCCCAAACTCCTGGGCTGCAGGAACTAATGGCAATATCCACCTGGAAATATCCAGTGAGGAAGGGCTGTGCTACCCTGAAACAAACCTTCAAGCTCAAGTGAGGTGAGTCAGAAAAGTTCAGGATATTGGTGTGGATAAGGGGAATCCTACTGAGTTACATTTCAAACAAAAAAAATCAATGAGAGGTCATCACATACCTAATATAAATGGACTAAAATGACCAGAAATATAGTTTTCTGATAAGGTCTTTGTGCCTTTCAAGTGAATACTTACAGCAGAGGCAATGTGGCATCCTGAAGTTTGCAAAAATTCTGCAGATATTCTGAAGGTAGTTTTACCAATTTTCATTCCTCTTTTAAGGACTTTACAGTCATTTCAGTTTACCCCTTCTAAAACAAGAGTCCATTTCCTATTCAAGATCTGAAAATTGGTGCACATAAATCTGTAGATCTAACTGAGTTCTTCTTCTGTAAGTCTGCCCATTCTGAACACCTTACAAACTGGTTGTCTTTTTCTTGGCTTCTCTAGAAAATATGGAATGAAAATATTGACATCAGCTGTCAGGCTTAGAGTGCGCATAGTTTCTTAATTCACAAAGGATCTTCCGCATAAAAAGTTCACTTATCATCTGTGAGTTTAATCAACATTCTGTCTTTGATAACCATTCAAATATAAGCAGACAAGTATCTATACTGATGGATTTCATTTATGAAAATACTCTTTTATGCTATTATATTTCAGCTTTTCTTTTCTCTGTGTATTCTACTATTGAGATACTTACCATCATGTTATAGTTTAATTTTCTCTGCAGCCCAATTGTTTTATTACATACTTTTCTACAAGAAACTCCTAGCTTCCAAACTGAGGAGCAATAGACACTACTCTATCTTCCACTTTCTTCACCATAAAATATGACAAGATGCACGTTCTTTTCTTTTTGTATTGGTGGCTGCCCTGTACCTGAAAATGCAGCATTGTTTTCATTTTTGGTTAACTTTTCTATATGTCAGCAATCATCTCTTAGCTAAGTCATACATATTTGGAAATACTACAAGAATCTCAGAGGAAAACCTCACTGCAGGTCAGCAATAAATTTGGTAGGGGGGATGAGGGGCATGGAGAGAGGGGAGAAATGCTGTTATAAGATTACAGCTGATACGAGGCATAATTTTTACAACTGGCCAATATATTGAATTATAATTCCATACAACTTAATTTAAAAACAATATACTGCATTAAGAACAGATGATAAAATAGACTATATTCTAGTTTACCTCTTTATTTGCCAAGCCGAGGTATTCCCTCTAAGAACTAGTATCTGGCAAATTGCCTGGTTTTAACGTGATGTTTAGCAGGTGGTATGGGGAGCTGAGCCTTCACTGTAGTCATGATGGATTAGCAATAACTCTGGTAGCGCTATTGGTAGATCAGCAAGAGTCTGAGACTCAGACTTCTTTTTTACATTCACCTTGCCTCAGACTTCATTTTTCTTTCTTCAGATATTCTAGACCCAGTACTATCCAACAGAGAGTCCAGGGAGATAATCTTGTTTTGTATACATTGAAAAAAATCTGGCAGTTTTTCCTTTGAAGGGTTCCAAGTATTCTGTGCCTGAGAGCAAAGGCTTGAAGTTTTAGAAGGATTCATAGGATTGATATAAATCCAAACCCATTCTAACTTGGACAAGTGAAGACCTTTAGGGAAAATATTTTCAACAGAGGTTTCACAGTATTACAGAATTGTGTAGGTTTAAAGAGTCTTCAGGAGGTCTTTGGTTTAACCTTCTACTAAGAACAAGTTCAACATTAAATTCAGAAGTCAGGGTGCGTAGGACTTTGTCCTGTCAGGTAGTGAAAACCTCTAAGGGTGGATTCCCTGTTCCCTCTGAGCAATCTACTCCAGTACTTAATTTTTTTCAGTTAAAAACCTTTTTTCTTACATCCTGTCAGAATATCTCCCATTCCAGCTAAGTCCATTATCTCTTTTTTTTAGCCATGCACCTCAGTGATAGAATTCTCTGCCATCTGAGTAACCTACTCATAAATGTTGAAAGTTGCCCCCGATGTCCCCCTGCAGCTACCTCTCCAGGCTGAACTAAACCCAGCTGCCACACATGTTCATTCTTTATAGGAAATGTGCTGTTAGCCCCTGGATTACACTGATTTATGTATTTCTTGCTCTGGGTTCCCAAAACTGAACACAGTATCTGGATGTGGCCATATATAGGAGAATAATCATTCCCTCAACATACCACACACACACACACACACACTACCCACTGAGCATGAACTGGGGTGGGTATTTAGGAAATAGGAAGCCCTTACCCTCTGAGGTAGAGAGTCAGGATCTTCATGGGTAGAACAGAGATCAGGACAGCTTGAGGATGTCTAAGCCCAACTGAAAATTCTGACACCTTTACTGTGAACACTGAGTCTCATGCTGAATTGACAAAGGATTTCACTACAGTGAGTAAAATGGGGCTGGGTTAAAGGACCACTTATGAGGAAGACATTGAACTGAGAAGGCTGTGGCAGATTGGAATTTAGAGGGCATCAAGGTTTGGGAAAACGCAAGGTGACATCTGTAAAAATAAATATTACCTGAATACATAATCAAATGCAAAACATTATGCATATTTAAAAGGCAAATTTTTTGAGTTCTTGACTATGTCATTAGGGCTTTTGGTTGTGTGTAACGTGTATCATTAAAGTCTATTTTTTATTTGCATCATATACTGTTGTAAGTATTTGAATTTAAATTCCAAATAAAACTAAGAGTAGCCTATTTCTCCATCCACCTTAGTTTTATTGACAAATAATGGAACATCAGCAGAGCTCTGAAGGAAACTCAGAACCTCAGAGGTTATTCAGACTTTGCACATCTTTTTTAAACTGAGTCTCTTTTAAAGGAGACACTGAAATTAAGTTTTCTACCTTTCAATTCCCCCCAGCTGGAATCAAGAGTCATAATCTGGCTTCTTGAAGAGCAAAACTTGTTTTAACCATTCACAAAGGTTACTATTTTATGCACATGAGCAATGCAGCCTCTGTAAGTTGATCACGACATTATCTCTGGAAACATTATGCATAAGATTTATCTTCAAACATATTTCTGAACTTAACTTACGTATATCTTTGTACTTAAGTTTGATTTGATAACCTGTAGAACAGATCTAATTTGTTTGTGGTTTTCTGTGCTCCTCTCCATACTGGAAAGTAATCTTTACCAACTATACATTGGTAAAATTTGTAGTAAGTTCATCAGTATCATCCACAGTTCCTCGACAAGAGAGAAAGAGAGAAAACAAAAGGCTGAGAGAAGGAGCAAGAAAAAAGAATGGGAAGGGAAAGGGATAAGAAAAGGGAAAGGGAACACAGAAATATAAAATATGATCATAAGTCTAACAAAGGGGACTTAGAATATTGTAAAGAGCTTTGAAATACAGTAAAAAAATAAGGAATAAATGTACAACCATAATTCAGTTTTCTTTGAAGACTGCATAGTGAGTCTAGGTGTTGAGAAGTCAGGTTGTTGATTCTTAACTAATTTATTTCTTTTTAAAAAATGCCATGTGCTTGTTTAAAACATTAATTTGCTATCATTGTATCAAAACTCTACATACTTCAGTTAAAAGTGTGCCCTCTTGCAGAATTTGTATGTTCACTACTTCATGCTTCCAATCTCTCCTGCCTGACTCTGGCTGCTTAGCTGGATTCATCTCTTATGAGGTGTCACTAGAATGAGGAACCCAAGCAGCAAGATCAAGATCACCAGTGGAAGGAATCAGCATGAATCCTGGAATATGTAGACCAGGCAGAAACAGTGTCCTATAGTGAAGATTAGAAGCCTGAAGTACTGACTGTCATTGACATGAGGCCACATGTCAGTATTTCCACAGAGAAATATTTTCTTTCTCAAGTGAAATATTTTGAGGGTTCATTTTTTCATCAAAATGACAACATTTCACACACATAATGAAAATTTTCCAGCCATTCTACAGTAAATTGCACCCAATACAAATGTATGTGTATCTCCTCTATTTTTCCATAGTAGCTGTTTTTTCAATAAGAAATTATGGAAAAAAGTCAAGATATGTCAGAATCTATAGACTCTTATAGTGGAATTCATCCAACAAAGCACAAAAATCTATAACTAAGACATCTACATCTGAAGTTGTCACCCTGGACTCTTTTCATAATCAATAGAGAGAAATAGGCACTTTTAGAGTATGATTCATCTCATCCTGAAGTATATGGCTAAAATAGGTCAGCTGAATCATGTTTTTAAAGTATCTCTTTCTCTCCATTGGCATTAGAGGGAATCTATGGTGACAACTTCAGACATTGACAGCTCAAGTTAAATAAAATTACTTATGCTTTAAGAGTCCATAAAACTGTTATTCAGAAACTTGTCCTTTTGCACCATAATTTCACTTGTTCATTTTATTTGTTTCCAAACATATGATGACTTTTTCTTCTCCCCCTTTTCCCTGTTAAGCCAATCTTTTTATCTTCATTTTTTCTACCTACATTGCCTTGCACATCCTTTTTCTATTCCACCCACCACCACAAAATTAGGCTTGAAGCCAGAATTTTCAAGCCAAAATCTGAGATAAATAAATGCATACCGTATTGCCAAAACTGTGAGATTCTGCAGTACTGACTGCCTGCTTTTCTTGTTAGTGTCACCACTAGCCTCTGGCCTTTTGAAATACAAGCCCTGTAACCAAATTATTTACACCAGTTGTCGGATATAGGAGGCCAGGATCAGACAAAATATATTCCTGTTTGGTTTCCCTACCTGGACTACAAAGTACCCTTTAACAAAGGATGTCACTTAACATAATGATGAATTTCCAACCTCTTTGAACCTACCTATGGATACCACAAATTACAAAACTGTTCTCTTTGATGCCTTTGCTCACATATGAAGCAAGGATTTTCCAGTAGTTGCAGTTGCTGTGAAGACTGCAAACACAAACTGACATAAATAAAGTTAATAGGTGGTATAGTCAACACAACTTTTCTGCATTTTGCCATGCCACAATCCTAGAAGTACGTGCCAGAGACATTGATATCTCTTTTGAGGTCCTCTGGAAATGAAGCGTGAATGAAAGTCTAAACAGTGGCTGCAGATCTTTTCCATTAATTTCTCCAACATGGAGCAGCATTGCCTTAGCAGCATACTGAAGGAAAGCAAACAGCAATAAATCTGACTTCCCTCTGGGTAAACCATGCAAAGGAATATAAAAGAGTGAGGGATGGGGTATGAATTTCACTTCAATGCACCAGTAATCTGATTGGACTAAATCTGGGGTGGAAGACTCAGATTAACTCCCAGCTACATACTGCGGGTTTTCAAATTTTCATAGTGCAAGAAGCAAAGAGGGACTCTCAGATCATCTAATCTACTTCCTTCTTGATCACAGGCACTTATCTTTCACACAGTTATCCTTACCTTGAGCCAAATAGTTTCTCTGCAGCTAAAGTATATCTTCCTGGGAGTTATCTAATCTTGATTTGAAGATCTCATGAGATGGAAAATCCACCACTTCCCTCTATAATGTGCTCTGATAGCTAATAGCTATCAGCATTAAAAGTGTGTGCCTTATTTCCAATTTGAATTCATCTGGCTTCAGGCTCCAGCCTTTGGTTCTTATTATGCCTTCCTCCACTAGATTACAGAGTCCTTTCATATCCATTATTTTCTGCCTGAGAAGATATATATGCCATAAGCAAGTCACCTCTCAATCTTCTCCTTCATAAACAGAAAGATCCAAATCTCTCACCAGAAGGCATTTTTTCCATTTTTGAAACATTTCTGTATCTCCTGTCTACCCTTTCCAGTAGCTTCATTGAGTCTTTCTGAAAATGAGGACTGCAGAGTTAATGCAAGGCTCCAGAATTGTCCTCCCCAAGTTATAACAGAAAGATCAACTCTCCTGCTCCCTCAGTGACCACTCAGCAATCATGCTGGGGGTTTTCTACATCACCCCATTCTGAGACATTGTTTGCTTCCTTATCTAGTATGAATCCTCTGAAGTTTAAGTCAAACTTTTCAGTCATTCTGTTCTGTGGTTTTCATCCTCATTTCTAGAACTGTAAGTAAGGATTGGGTTGTATTAAAGTATTCTATTTCTAATAAGTTAGTTTACTAAGGATTCTTTTCCACCTCTACAGTATTCTCATTTTTTTTTACCACTGACTTATCCATAATTTCTTCCAGGATTAATATTATTCTGACTTCCGGACTGTTAACAAAACGCTTGCAATTATTCCTCTGGTACTAGGTCTTGGGAAACCAGAGAAACATCCCATGTTATCTTTGCAATGTTTTGCATAAGAGTAGCAGCAGGGAAAGAGGTCTGACAAGCAATATTGCCTCTTTACCTTCTATAGTGTTTATTATATGTTAGGACTCGTTCAGAATTATCATCAATGTGCTGAACATTTCTCCAGCTGCTCACAGGAATTCTTAAATGCTAGTTACCCAGTACTGTGGATTTCAGAATGTTAATAACTTGGTTTTGTTGTTCAACACCCTTTTTGATTACTAATGATGATCCTCTTCATTATCTTTATATGATATCAGTCGGCCTGAACAATTTTTTTTTAATTTGAATAGCTAAGTCACCTAAAGACATTAGTTTTGATGCATGTAAAAGTGTTGCAGAATTTAGAAGGACCTGGATCAACATCTGTAAGGCAGCCAAGTATGGCAGAATCTAAATGTCATGGCCAAATCATAAAAAAGTCTGCCTCCTTAAACTTTTATGTATATAAAACATAAACTTATTTGTATATATATGTACATATACATATATACTTATATATGAGCTGGGGAAGGAAAGCTCAAATCTCCCTCTTCTTGAACAGGAATAGTGTTCCTGTTCTCTTGTCTCAGAGAAAATGGTGAAAGCACTGAGATAAAGTGATTTTTACTGAATAAATTCTGAACTTTCACCACATTTTCTAAGTACCTAAATATATATTTGGCTAGTAAAAGCAAATCCAAATGTTTTTAAAATGTTTGAGGGCTTTTGTGCTGGAAAAAAAAGGAAAAAAATACATCTGTTCATATTTACCTGAAATTAATAATTCTTACCAAAAAGAAAAATATCAATTATCCATAAAATATACATAAACATATAATTTTTCTTTGTCAGATTCAAACCAGAAATGTTTATTAAGTCTGCACTGTCAGTATCATACTGAGCACTGTTTTCTTTTCAACTTTCTGAAAGTTCTGCAATATATGTAGATCATTTTCTTCAGCAAAAATTAAAAATGCCATCTTGTTTATGCCTGTGTTTTTCATACATTTTTGCTTGGTTTCTCCAGCCATTTACATTAATTTTCCACACTTTATGGGTTCTAATGAGGTATACATGGCTTAAGTCCATATTACATTTGTCAATACAAAGTCTTCAGATAGAAATGTCATTTTGTGTCACCCATCTTCTCTGAACAAAGCTGGTACCTGCCCTGCCCATGAGCTGGAGCCCCCTCTGTCATTGCAGCTCACTGGCCTAGCAGAATGCCCCAATGGTCCACAATGGGACAATGGTCCCAATGCCCCTGTGGTCCACAAAAGCAACACCTTCATCTTCAAGCATATTGTGCAGCCAAAATTTCAACAAGATTATTCTCTGTCTTTTGCTCTTGTTTTTGGGGTCAGAAAGAAGATCATGTTTATTACTCTCTTCACAAGGGTGATACCCTACTTTCATCTGCTATTTCATTTTTTTTTCTAGTGAATACAGCATAAGTATTAAGACTTAATGATATTTTTCATAAAGTTTCCCAGTTGTGGTATGGTTAACTTGTGGTTTGCTCTTCAGCAAAATAATTGAGACCTATCTGGAGGTGATCTGAGGCAATATGCAGCAGTGTTCCTGGTCTGTGTCTATAACAGTAATTAGAAGAGGTTCAGGAACTTATCTTTTCCCCAGAGTCCAATGATGCCAGTTGGTGAGGTCTACATGGTCTATGACATTTCCTTTTTTTCGGGGTGTAGATTTTGTCTTTGAATCACCTTCAAACATAGTCTGCCAACCACGAGGCAGTATAGACCTTTAACATGATATTTTCCGGACCACAAAACCGCATCCTTGCTGTGCCTAACAATTAGCACACACTCACAATTCATTAAAGTCAGCCAACATACCTAGAAGCTTCCTATTTATTTAGCTACCTAATCTCCCCTTTTACAGGGTGTTAATTTAGACAACTCAAAATTCATACCTTAAATGTCCTTGCTGAATCACTTTTTTATTATTTGATCACCTATGGATTAGACCCTCTAACACCCCTTTTTATCCAGGGTCAGGCTTATCTGAGTGTCATTACTGAGCCCCATTTCTTCAGTGGCAGGAGAAGTGTTCACACCTGATAGGATGCAACTTCAGATTATACTTAAAATGGGAGACTTCCAGTTGGAACCCCTGTCAAAGGAGCACAGATTTGAGCCACTGCATTAATGGCTGAGATGAACTCCTGGGGTAGAGAGAAGCATCCTGCAAGGTCAATGAATCTGAGAACCTGGCTTAAGTGACCTGCTCAGCATTGCCACCCAGCACTGCCCCAGGGAGATTTCCTCAGCTACCTGGGAGCCACTCAGTCCAGGTGCCTGAAGCTAGAGATGATTTACATTTTGTGGGGAAAACAAACAAACAACAGTAAAAAGACAGTTAACATGCAATTCAAAGACCTTTTATCCTGGAATGGCTGCACATTCTGACACTGACAGCTTCGTCTGAATCATGCTGTACTAGACAGAAGAGAGGATTAAATAATATTGACCATCAGTGCCTATTCACATCCCCATTTTAACTGAAATAAATACTGCTGGTACTGAAGAACAATATTTAGGATAGAAAAATCTCACCTGTCTCTATTGTTATGTAATGTAATGTAAATGCATATACTTAACTAACTAAAATGCTTGCGTGCCACCTTGCTTCTTATGACATTTATCACAAAAAGCTACTCAGGGCAGTCCAGTACAATGTTAGGGAAATAAGAGGAGCACTTATTCCTTCACATTAGTTAACATGTCAAAAGCTTTTTATCTCAAAGATATTAAATGGTAAGAACAGTGTGTTTCAACTTCTAAATTGTCATACATCAAAGATTTTGGAGGACTTCTTTTTTAAATTGACAGTTGTCATTTAATATACCGTATGATCCAAAGCATATTATTTCTGAATGTTACCAGGGAGATTTCATTGGCTTTTGTGACATTTCCAGTCTTTGGTATAATTGGCTAACAGCTTTTTTAACCTAATGTCTTTTAAGAAATAGTGTACCTGGTGGTCTGGAGTATCACATCTACTGTTTTCTCTTTTCTTTGTTGTCCAAAAATGTTACCGTAATGATAAAAAGTGACATTATTTTAAAAGATAAGAAACACCAAAATTATTTTCTGTCTGACCTTTACAGTTACCAGAACAAGCAGCTTCTGTTAGCAAAATAGTTCAAGCTTTTTATTACAAAGGATATTTGGCAGTATTCCACAAGAAAAAAAATACATGCAGTTCTTGTCAAGGGAAGTCATTAAGCCCTCTCTCCTTATGCCATGCTAACATTTTAACAAAAATAAAATTCTGGGTATTTTAAGATAGAGGAGGAAGTTGACTGTGAGAGGCAGGGATATTTCACATAACGCTCTTTATGAGTGTACTAATGCAGTTTTATGTCTTTGACTGCACTACTTTGAAGCAAATATTGTGGGTTTACCCAAGAGTTCAAGGAGATTTTGGTGACCTTCATTTCCCAGCTGCACACTTATGCATCGAGAGTTTTCTTCTTCATTCTGGTCTGTTTTGTTATTAGAATGACGTTCCTTCCTAAGGGGAGGCTGGGAGGTAAGACAGACAAATAACTCAATGTGTCTAAATTGTTATATTTATGATTTTTGAAATAATTATGGCTACTCCTCATTTCTTCTGTTTTTCCCAGGTAAAGGCTTACAAATCAATTCTTAGCTCCACTCCATACCTCTCATTTTTGATTTTACAGGTTACCACAGAATTTGAGAGGTGGTAGTGCTTCAGATTTCAAAGTCGCATCCAGCACAGATCCTTTTAACCACTGTTGTTGTTGATCCGGTTCTACAGCCCAAATAAGGATGATATATGTCTTGCTTTCAGCTCACATGGCAAAGATATGACATTGTTGTCATTGATGCTTAAGAAAAACTCTATGAGTCACATTACAACAGCAACAAAAGTTAGAACAAAGCCTTCTTTCTTGTTGAAAGAGTTTCCTGGTTTACTGTTTTTTGCTCAGCTGGTGGTACTGAACATAGCCTGCAAATGGATGAAATATATTTTAGGTGTATGAAAGCAAAAATAGATTTTGAAAACACAACATTCCTTTAGGAAAATAATTGGAGGCAGCTATAGTCATTAGCTGTGGAATATGTAATTCTTCCCATGATTCTTAATATAAATTGAATGCTGTTGCATGGCACAGTATTAAAGAATATATGAGTTAAATATCTTCCTGCTTAAAGACAAGTGGTCTAAACCCTGAAAAATTACAGTATATGCAAATGAACATAAAGGACTGACTTTACTGACCATTTCTTTGTGTTTGGGGGATAGATTTCTGCATGGCATAATATTTCCACTTGCATTGGTTTCCTGGCATGAAAATGTTTATTGCACTCATTAGCTAAGAGGATGTCGGCACTGGTCCAATGAACACAGATCTGCCTTCTGATTTCAGCCATTAAATTGCAATGGGATTCCTAGGCTTAACATTGTGGGTGTGAGAATAATAAAATGGAACTCCATCTTTAGCCCAGTTACCATGGATGCAGTTAAAGGTCATAGTGGCAGCTGCTAACTAGTTGCCTTTTTAGCTGTATTTCCCCTCCTGCTATGTGTTTTTGTGTACCTTAGTTTCTGCAGGTCTGCCTTAGAGCAATTCCACTTCCTTAACTTGGCATATGGGGTGTCTTCCTCAACACGATCGGCACATTCCCATAAATATGCTTGTTATGGGCATCCCTTTATTGAATTATTTGTGATTTGATGAAAAATGAATGCAAAGGCCTTAGCAAAAAACCAGAAATGCAGCCTGCCCAGCACCCTGAATTATTTCTATTTTCTACACTCTGCTTCACATTCCTAGCTGGGGGTGGGGGGAAGGAAAGAAAAAAGCCCTGTATATAGTGAATTCCCATCTCCGTTTAAACTCATAATGGGTTCAGGCACTGAGGCATTCACAATGTGGAACATCAACTACTACTTCTCCATTTGGCCCAAAGTCCTAGGAGTTAATTCCCTGTACTGCATGAAGTGTCAGAGTAATTACTGCTGATCAGCCCTATTTCTCAGCATTCTGTCGGGCTTTGAGAGGCACCCTGTTTATTGATGCACCGCCACCTCATCACAGTGCTTTCATTCAGGCAAGCTGCTTAATCGAAAGGGCTTGGACAATGCAGGATTTTCAAAGAGAAGAAGTGGAAAAAAAATTAAAAGTAGCCAAGTAAAATAAAGTGAATGGTAAAGAAACCTGAAAGCTCTACAAAATATTTCCTTATGTCAACACTTCATTTCAATAGATTTTAAAACTCTTATTCATTTCCAAAAGAAGGTACTGTGAGTCTTTTCTGTGGTGACTCAACTATGTGATCACATCTTTTGAAGATTTTTAAGAACACAGTGCTGGAAGCCCTCCTTGAGGAACATTTATCAGGTTTTGTTCTGTTTATACATAGATGATGACCGTGTCAACCTTATGAACCAAAATGCAAAGAATTTTTTTTAAGTTTTTGCCTCTCTGCTTTAAAGATACATTTATACAACTTGTCATTTTCTGAAAATAAATTAACTACTACTTGAGCCAAGTTATTTCAGTTCCACACAAGGGTAGCTTCTGGTTCTCTTTGGCAGGATGCCACTTTATTCATTTTTATTTCAAACACAATGTGAATCTTTTAATTCTAATATAGTATATAAGTATGATGGCTATAAAGCCTACACTGTGACTTATTCATGCTCCTCCTCTCTTTGCACTTCTATGAATTTTAGAGGGTGGCAGAAAGTTACACTGAATTCATTTCAGCTTAAATACTATCACGCTTTGTGTGTTAGAGAGAGAGAAGATAGACTTATTTGGGCTAGCATTTTCATTAGGACTCGCTGTTTTCCTTGATTAAGTTGCTTTTGGGCACTTGTATATCTGAGGCTACCCAGACTATAGCAATTTTCCAGCTGATCCTATTTTGGCTGGAGGAGTGAAATATATTGCCCCTTGGAAGAGGAAACAAACAGGTAATGGCAAGCATAAATATAAACAAACCAGTTATCTAACTGTTTGCTGAGATTCTTTTAATGACATCACTCCCCTCTGTGGCATTGCTTCATTAAAAAGTAATTTTTCATAAGTTGTTCAGCAGAGTTGTTGAAAATAACAGAATAAGAGTGCTACAACTATTCCAGTGTCCTGTTTTACCATTTCCTCCACCATACATTAAATCAGAGAATTTCTTCTTGTGCCTTGTTTACTGTTGATATTTTCTGGCTGATTGGATAGGAATGACATTTTGACAATTTACTGTAGCAGTAAGCACTGTAAAAACAAAAGGTGCTGATGAAAACTCAGAACCCATTATTATGTAAATTATGGCTGACTAACACAGATTCCATCTCCCAGTCACTATCATTGAGACCAGTTTTACTCAATGATAATAATTTTCATGATTGCAGTCTTCAGAGAGATCAGAAATATGCTCTGGCTGTTGCATTTATCTACAGCGGGTACTTGACCCTTAATTAAATTCTGAAACTTTTTTATATAATAAGGTAAAATACAGCTGACACTTCTATTCAAACAAAGAGCATCAAACATAGATCTACCAAATAAAATAAAGGTATTTCAGACTTACCTTCTTGTAATGCTAGCAAACATGAAGACAATTTCCTTTGAAAGAGAGCTTAAAGTTAAAAATGCAAAAAAAGAAGGGGAAGCATTCTGTTGGGCAATTTAAATGCTGCACTTCTGTGCTCTGTCTTCTAAATGTTGAGCTTGCTTTGCAGAATGGTCTGCAGAATGGTCTTGAACTTTTTATTAAAATATGCATGACAGGAAAAAAAACTGAATGAGCTTTGAGAACACAAATGATGTTTGCTCCCCTATATTATTGCATTAATAAATGCAAAAAGATTATAAGGTAAAATAATGTTATTTAGTGTTCATCACTAACTTTCATAAATCTTGAAATCTGTGCTTTGTAAAATTATTCCTCCTAAAAACAACTTAGTTGCAACCCAGTGTTCTGCACTACTGAGATACTGTTCTGCTGCAAACTGAAATAAAAAGGAATAAACATTGCAAAAGCAATTAATATGACATATGTTTATGTATATATGTTTAGAAGATAAGACTGGGGGAAAGGGGTACACCGTAGAGAAAAAAGAAGTGAGGCTTTTCATTTAATTTTTTTATATTTTAAGACAGCCCTGTAAGCTTTTGGTATTTCTTTCCTCTCTCTCCTCCCCATTCCAGTTTTCCCTCTCCTTCCCACTCTCCTCGTCAGTTTTTCAAATGTGAAAATGGCCAATAATGGCTAGCAACAGTCCAAGTAAGCAGTAACAGTCAAGCTAAAAAGGTGGGGCATTATAAAAACGGAGATTCGGTGTTTCTTTAGACATAGCACTTTGCTAAACTGTCAGTTCATAGAGCCAATGAGCTAAGAAAAGTAATTACTTAAGTGGATTTCATGAAGAGTAGAAAGATGATTGTGCCACATTAAATAACAATTGTATCCTTAATGATGTGTTGGACTATAATACAAACATCCTTCTGCCATTATATGCACTACAATATACCTTTCTAATTACTCTGGTGGCTTCCTCTTCCTTTATTAAGATGCTATGCTTTCAGAGACTATGTGAGCATTATATGAGCTTTTTTTTTTAAATTACAGTGAATGCAGCTGCATGGCCATTGATAAATTGGTTATAAATTACTGACACATTATATATGAATGGAACCTTTTTTTTTCATTTTATTGTCTTCATAAAATATAATTTCTCTTAGATGAGATGTAATGAAATTCAAAAAAAATTACTTTTCTGTGTTTTTTTGGCATTTCTAGATATGTAAGGAGCATAATAATATAAGTCCAGATAATTAATAAGGCAGATTCAAGACAATATGTCAAACCTATGAAACAAAGCTAGAACAGGGTAGATAATTTAGTAATATTAATTTCAATTACTTCTTGCTTATACCCTGTGACCCCTTGGGCATCCTTGGGCTTCATGTCAGTGGTCCCTGGAAAAGCCATTTTATCATCTGCAAGTTTAAATATATTGCAAGGGTATTCCTTTCCATCAAAAACATTTTTAGATTGTCTCAAAATACAAAAAGGTTGAAAATCACTTCTCCATTTCATTGCTTATATTCTTATTCCTTAGAGATGGCAACCCTACACTCTTTAGCACAGCCTCCAATAAATCAGTATGGTTTCTATGATTTCTAGAATTACTTTTGTGCACTGTCTAACCACTCATTAGACTTGATTTCCTAACATTTTGTCAGCATACAGAATACTTGGACTCAGTTAAAATTTACACACATTAATAGTCCCACTGAAATAAAAATAAACATATTTTATGTGGAAATCCTTCCAAATGTATAACTAGTTTGCAGAACTAGAAAAGAAAAGTCATAAAACTGGACAATTCAGGATTCTCTGTCAGGCTCTCACTTAACTCTTACAATAGAATTTTGTATGCAAAACCAAACTTGAATAAATAAGTGAACAAAATAAACCCTGAAAAATATAGACCCTTCTCTGTTTTCTCTTAGTAGAGATGCATTCCTTTAACTCATAACTCATGCTCTTCTGCTATCAATTAATGCCATTAATAACAATAATTCTATGAACAATTCAGACTACTTTTATGCACACTTCATTGCAACCCCAAATTAGGTAGTCAGTTGGGAATTTTATCAGTAAAATCGATATAATATTTTCAAAGTTCCTTACCACTGTTGGGTGACCTGAATTTAGCTTAAAGGAAAGACAATAATATCCTGATTTTGGAAATCGTGTTTGACCCTTTTGAAATATAACAATAATAGGAAAAATATGTCATAGCTTGACCAAACTTTCGTGGTTCTCATCAATATTATATTCCCTTTGTGAAAAACTAGGACACATTATACAGCTAGTCTCACATCTGACTGTTCAGACATTGTCAAAATAAGAAGAGACAATGTCCACAATTTGAAATAAGATCCATGTATAAAATTCATCTGCAATTAACATAATCCATATCCTACTAGCAGCTCAGCAAGTATATTCCCTCTTCAGTCACAAATACTACTGGTACAGAAAGAGCTCTGTGCTTGGATCGTGTGCTAGGCAGAATTATGGGAAACTTTATAAACTCCCTGCTTCACTGCTTGGTTAGCTAAATTCAAGATTAGTAAATGGTCCATGGAAAGTAAGCAGAGTAGTTCCCCTGTTACTGCATTTGAAACATATATATATAGCCATATATTCTTCTGAAATCAGCCATACGAAGCCCAAGGAAAAAAAAAAGTAATGTTGCCTGGTAAAACTGCAAGTGAATTTCTTTTACTGGGGTGAGCTAGTAGCAAGTGAGAATAATCTGTCATTTTTACCTGCACTCATTATCACCTGCAAAGTATCCATTACTCAGTACTACTCAGAAGTGGGCCCTCTGAGAGCTGACAAATTCTGTTGCTCTGTTTTCTGGAAGAGAAGGACAGAACAATCTTCTTCTTTGTTCTGAAGTTTAGCACTTACCTACTTGGATTTTCTCAAATCCAAGCACATTATATCTTGAAAAAAATGAAATAAATTATTGAAAACGTTGCTTATGGCATTTTCCACTGCTTTTAAGAAACAAGAACTGCTAGAAAGGAAGTAAAATGTGAAACTGGACAAAGATAGTTGCATATAATGATTCAGGCACACTTTATAAATTAAAATTGTCACATACATCACAGATCTTTCTGACTGCCAGAGAGGATGGTGAGTCAGTATCTCTTTATGTTTGGGAAAAGTTACTTCTTCCCAAATTAGTAGCTCATGTACAAGAAATATATGATTTACATCTGAAACATTGAGAATTCTGTTCAGTAGAGAACTTCAACTGTGTTTAGGCACCTAATCGAAAATTTTCACTGTTAGAAATCCTTAGTCAAAGGATGCCTTGCTCCGAAGTGCCCAGACTCTGCTGAGATCTTGCTTGTCAGCAGGTTGTCTAATATTCCTTGTTGTCTGAAGATCTGTACCTAGAAATGCTTCAATATAAAAAAACCCAAAATTTAAAAAATTATAATTACTCAGCCTTCACTTTCTGCTGAGTTAAATCATTTTTTGTTTTCAGGTACTTGTTTTAGATTATCTCCTGATCACATGAAATAGGCTAAAGATAAAACTCACCTCATCTACTCACAAATATTAGCATCCAGTCTCCAGAACAGCATGAATTAGACTGACATGGAGAAACAATTTCCTGGAACTTATGTATTAACTGCTGCTTACTAAAAAACAGATTGCCTACTGTGGTGATAGCAGTGAAGGATGCAGGTTGGGATATAGCTCCTACAAGCTCAGCACTTGCCTTCTTGAGAACCACAGACATTTCTGCTGATTTTCATCATCTCAGAAGTTGATCAGACCTGCTGGGAGCCAGTGCTGCTTTTGCAATGATCCAGAGTAGATCTGTGTTATAGACAGACTTGCTGATAGCTATAAGTCCTGTATAACTCTGTGATCATGAGAGTCAGCCTTGATAACCAAAAATCAGAATGCCGCATTGCAAATGATGTAAAAATTAATTTTTCTGTTCAGCTTTCTGATTAAGCACTTGGAAGCATCACCGATTTGTCTTGGCAATGGCTCTGCCACATGGAAAAGTCACCTTATCAACATTATAAAGAAAGGCAATCAAGCTTAAGATCATAAGACAAGCTGCTGTGGAGGTAAGACAAGTGCCTATGTTTGAAATCTGTATCGGAAGCACAAGTCCATTCTTCCTCTGAGAGGAAGAATACTAGGATAGTCTGTAAAAGTCTGGGTGGATTAATCTTTGCAAAATTCAATCTTTAAGAGTGTTGGCTGCTTAAGCAGTACACGACATCTACCATGGTATGCAGGTCTGCCTCCCCACATAAATGGGAGGAGAGCTACAGCCTTACATATTCCAGCAGTGCATGACCTTTAGAAAGTAACGGCTGGACTTGTAGTGAGACTTTTCACCTTGATTTTATCCAAATGTCAGGAAGTTGGTTCTTCTGGTCCTCTAAAGGGTGTTGTTGCCTCTTGCATGCCTTTGCCTGATCCTTAGCGCAGGTCCTGAAGGTGCTGCAGAGGTTTTGCATTCCACCTTCAACTGAGTTGGACTTATGAACTGGGACTAAGATCAGAACTGGCAGCTAGGCTCATGCCAAATTGAAGTTTTATTTATTTGATCATTTCATTGCAAGGTAGACACTGTGTCTGTGGTTTATATCTTTAAAATCAAATAAACTATATATAGTGAAGAACTGTAAAACACATAGACCTTATTCACTAATATTTTTATGGTTTCTTTACACTTGACAAGTAAAGAATTTGTGAAAGTGGTTTTTGTATCCAAATACCACAGATTTCTTGGGGTATTTTTTTAATTAAAAAAGGGTACAATCTGGATTAGTAACACAAGTTTAGGTCCTGTTTTTCCTTAACATGCAGCATGAAATCCTCTGAGTGAATTTCTAGTACTTTTCTTTATGGGATACATTTAATGAAAACTTAAGAAAATACCATCAACTTTTATCTATTTAACATTTTCATGTTATTAAGTGAGAATATCTCATGTGAATTTCAGGTCAGAGTGGAAATATAAATTAGCTACTGTTTTCCTTTCCACCCTGATAATATTGTTTTGTTTACATCACCATGGAAAGCTTTATGCAAATTTTCTTGCCATACCATATCCATTATACCTTTAAGAGAAAACAGTCTAATAAAAATTCTCAAAACAGCTATTACTTGTAGGAAAGGAAACTAAAGGTCTGCAGTCTTTCAAAGTGTCATTGCTACTAACTTCTTAGAGCTTCATGGAGGAAGAAATCAGAGTTGTTCTTTCAAATACACAAATTACAGTGTGCTCCAGATCAAGCCTGCAAAGCCATGGAGAGGCTGCAGTTTGCATGCTGGGTCTCATGTGATATTTTGGTTGTTTGACCATGGGGTTCCTGGATGTTTTTGCCACTCATGCTGACAGTTTGTCAGGTCACTCCTGCACACATCTTTACAGCTGCAACTCCTGCTGCATATGTTGCAGGACATGTGGAAAGCCATTAGTTGCTTCTGTCTGCATTACTGTCATTCTGAAGTACAATCTTGCCATGCACTTTGCACTACGAGGGCTAGGAAACCAGTATCTTTTATAGTAATGACTTCCAGTTTACAGCCTTCATTTGTTATATTTCCTCAATAGCTGTTGTGTTGAGATTAACTGCATAAATGGTCTGCAGCTGGCTGTTATGAATTAAGGGAGTTTAATCAAAGTATTTCTAATGTACAGCATAATGATAATACATGGGGGAAGTACTATTTAAGAGATAATGATGGCTTCAGAAGATCACTGTTGTAATGTTTAGTGCATATGCCTTCAGCATTGAATTTGTTGTTGTTCTGAATATGCTTAATGGATCAGTGAAAAGCTGCCTAATGTGGGATTGTTTGATGGGGCTGACAGAGCTGGAATTAGCCCATTGCTGTTTACTGCATACAGCCATTAAGATTAATTGCTGCCAGATAATTTTGACTGTTTTTATCTTCGGGAAAAAGTGTCACTAATGGGTTTATAAATTGGTTCACTATTACTAATAGTAAGGCCAGTGTAACAGGAGAGGATGTGAGCAGCTATTTCTAGAGATAAAGGTAAAAAGTATAAAGTACTATATGACTTGCTAGTTTTAAGGGATAATGTTATCTAATAACAGACAGACTGATATATGATGCTCATTAATGCTATTTCCTGGGCTTTGGGTTGAACCTAATAGATGCTAATAAAGTCTTATTTGATGTACCATTAAAAAGCTCAATCTGTTTTCTGCATTAATGCACAATGTTGTTTATCACATTTTCAGTGACTAAAACCCAAGCCCTCAATCTGTTACATAACTAAACAGTATCAGGCTAGTTATACCTGTTTTTGTCTTTGTTTAGAGACACAGAAAACATTATAGGGAAAACACATTTCTGTATATGCTGTATGCAATTCATATCACTTGACAGCTTCCTGTCAACAATAACACTTTAGGTTTCATTTTAGCGTATCCTCTTTTCCATACCTCGTCACAGGTAAATTCAGCAAAGCACTCCCTCCGAGAGATAAATTAATTGGTTTGCAATTGTTTGAAAACAGTGTTGGGATGTTGGCAAAGGATTATCCAAGTAGGATGAGCCCACATTAGAGGTTAATATTCTGGTACTGGCTACATACAGGCTTGTGCAGTGTCTCTAATTTGCTGTGTATTAAAGTGAAAGTTCTTTGTTCACTAAGTCTCAAATATATCCCTTATATCTAAGGGCATTGACAAGGGAGTGTGAAGAACATGCACTAAATAGATAGAAACACAGACAAGGAATGCTTAATGAAGGGGGAAAACCAATAACTCGTGAGTAGTGAAGTTCTTCTCTTTTCAAGTAGAGATAGTGTAAATTATGAAGTGATTCCCTTCTCAAGTTGAAAGAGCATTTATATTTTTCATGACCAGTTTTTATTTTGTGCTGCAAACACCTTCATTTTTTGAGGGACTCTAGATAGTAAAACAGTTCTCGTCTAAAAAAGGCAATCACAAGCAATACCAGAGAAAGCTCTTGGCATTAATTTTCCCCTCCACAGTGTTAACACTTGAAGACCTTTGAGAAATTTAGAGGAAAAAAATTGTAGGCTGGTAAGATCATTTCTGCTATATTTGCTTGTATTTGTTTCCACAGCAGTATTCCAAGTGGCGTTCTTGCTTCTTTGCCATTAAGGACATGAGCCCTTTATGCTAGTTTAGACCATTTCCCCATGCATCCACTTTAAACTTTCATCCTTTTTTGCTGTATTTATGCCATTTGCCTGTGTATCTAATGTTGCATATTTATGTCTTGGGACCTTATATTATGTAGGGAACTGGCTACAATCTAAATATTCTTCCCTTTATTTATGTATCTGGATATAGCACAATACTGCCTGGACATATCCATTCAGGTTTTTTCATCATGTCCAGATTCTGATTTCTTTCTCTCTCATACCCACCACCATTGCCTGCATCATCCATATTCAATAAATCATCTTCCAGTTAAACTTTTGTTTGTGCACAGTTGTAGTACTGCTTTGACTTAAATAATTCTAAAATCAGTTTCATTAATTCACTAAAAACTCCATGTGAACATATTAATGTCAGGTTATATGCAGCTTATTTTGGTTTACTTTGAATGCAGTATAAGTTAAACCAAGCTCTGGCAGCCGTATATTGATTTAAAAGAGCCAGCACTACCTACCTCACTGTTTTAACTACACTGATTTTAAATCCTGTTCTTAGTTAAACAAATGAAATTTTTACACAGAAAGTCCCAAATTTTGCTCCCAAAAAGTGTTGCACACATTTCCATGCAGGGCCCTGCATAGAAGGCCATTAGCCTTTCCTTTCTATTGTTAATGATTCTTAATAACGTCTTGAGGTAAACATTGATTAGGTTGTTAACCAAGCTGTCGGTGGCAGGCAATTTAGGATGATAGCTCACATGAAAATTATCCCAGAATAAGGTATAGTGTTGTGGGTTGTCTTAATGCAGAGTAGCTACACTGGAACAATTCCAGGTAGAAACACTCTGAAGGAGATTTGTGTTCTTTTGCCAGTTTGGGCAGAGCAGGGCATCCTTGCCTGCCTCCTGAGGGAATGGAACCACTGGGTTAGATAAGCTGGCCCACACATCTTGAGCAGTCTAGAACCTCACAACAAACATGGGTTTGGTGACCAGAATCCTTTCTATTCTTCTTTAAATGATCTCATTCCAAAACAAATAGTCAGGCAAATTTTTACCTTGGGTGGGAGATAGAGAGAGAAGGAAAAGAGAGAGAGAGAGANGGAAGGAAGGAAGGAAGGAAGGAAGGAAGGAAGGTCTAAGGATATTTTAGGTGAAATTGAAAAATGAGCAAGTTAGACACATCACACAATGGGATCCTATTTCACTAGGCAAAATCCTCCAAGTCCTTTACCTTGCAGGTGCATCTGTTTTGGGTCATGCTGTGCATGATATGGCTTGCTTTCTAATCTTCTATTTGCTACAAAGCTGCTTTGATTATGGATTTGCAGAAACAGCATGTTAATCCTGAACTTTCTTTTCCAATCGAGCAAAGATTTTGGACTGCTTAACCTAAAAACAGCAGTCACTGAAGTTATCCAGGTGTTTCTAAACTAAAATCTGTTGGGTAAAACAAAGTTATGTTTTGCAGAATGCAGGGCCTCTTCACTGCAGTAAAGACCACCTGATATGGAATAGACTTCGCTAAGCATACACAGTAGCACCAGTGCCAAAGTTCTGCAATCAAGACGAACATATATTTACATTGTAGTGCAGTATAATTGCAACTTGAATAGCTGGGTTTTTTTATGAAAAACATGACAAACCTTTCAAGAAGAGGGGCCATCACAATTCCAGCTCATTTTCAAAATTGCAATGGACACGTGATTTTCATGAACTTTCTGAGCATTCAGCTTTTTGTGTGTCTGTATTAGGTTCGCACGGCAGGGTTCTGGAACTTGAGGGAGTTACAGGCATAGCTCCTCTGAGATGCTTCCAGAAACTTCCTCTATGTCTGAGAGAGCCAATGCCAGCTGTCTCCAAGATGGACATGCCCCTCGCCAAGGCCAAGCCAATCAGCAGTGGCTCTGTGATAAGATATTTAAGAAGAAAAAACAGGAGGAATTGCAGCCAGAGAAGAGTGGAGTGAAAATATATGAGAGACACAATTTTGCATACGCCAAGGTCGGTGCAGAAAGAGGGGACGGAACTTTCAAAACTTCCGCTTTCCCCGAACATTGTAATTCCAAATACTTGCCTAAAACAAGCCCTTCTTCAATGACTTGTGGAGCAAAAAATAGTATTGCAGAGCATAGCCATATCCACACAAGTCTTAGTATTGTTCATATTCCTGCTCCTTTCCCACCACGTGTCCCACACAAGACACATGAAATTAATGGAACAAGGAACACTGCTCAATATGAGGTCTGCGTTATGCTCCAGGATGGAGGATGTGGTGGACCCCGAGAGATGCCTTCAGTAAAGTAGGCTTTCTCAATATCCAGTTCAAAGCAGAGACTTCACTAAGGTGTTTTATAGGACTATCTCGCCCTTTCTATGGATTAGACAGGAAGCCTTATGAAACTAACCTCCTACCACAGACACTTCATTTAAGGATCTAAATTTAGACACTAGGAAGTGCCTTATAATTTTCTTTTTTCAGGTAGATTTTTGGTTTGTTTTTCTTCTTTTAGGATGACATTCAACTCTTTGCAGCACCCCAGGACAGTTCAGGACAGATTACCCTTCTGGTTTTCCTCAAACTCTGATTCAAAGACCTCATTACAAAATGTAGCAAGCCCCACATGAATCATAGAACCACAGAATTGGAAGGGACTTTCCAACCATCTAGTTCAAACACCCTTGCCATGGGCAGGAATACTTTCAGGTTTATCCATCCTGCAAGATCCCTGCTTTAGAAAATATCTGAACCCAGAGGGATGCACGATGTTTAGTTTGACACCTTGGGCAGGCATGAATGTATCACAGAGCCTGTCTCTCACTTCAATCTCATCAACAACTGTGATCCTGAAAAGAAAATCTTATGGGAAATCTGTACTTTAATTGAGAGGGAAAAGAAATCAAGTTGAACCTCCAAAAATTATTAAATGTTATATTAATTGCTCCTTTTCACTTTCCACCTTCTTGATTTAAGCTTTTACAGCTCATATTTTTGAACTTTCCTCTGCAGTCAATGCCATTAGGAATGTTTTTCTTTTTCTTTAATAAAAACAGCGATTATCAGGTAATAACAGGATTTTTGAAGCTAATACACTAAAAATACCAATTGTTGCAAAATGCATGATTAAATTACAACTCTTGCAACATCATGAAGTGTCTTTCTTTTCAAGATCAGTTTTCTCATATTTCTGAAGTAATTTCTCAAATGAAACTGCTTTTTCTCTTATTTTTTTTTTCCTAATGCATAAACACACTTGTGCAGTTTAGGAAGAAAATCAAGGATGAATTCAAGGATGAATCCAGCTTTCCAATAAGTGCTAGGAGACCATCAAGTCATAGATCATGCAACCTTTTTACTCATCAACATCAAAAATTCTTTGTCTAATTCATGAAATGTTATTTTATCACTACACAAGAGTATGTGGGCTGCTTTTTAACAACTAAAGTATGAATTTGCAGTAGTAGATTGCCAAACTTTCTCCTTAAATTCACACTTGAAAATGATGTGCTGAAATTTTCAAATTGACATAATTAAGAATATTAGGAACAAATGCAGATACTTAATACAGCACATGAAATAAGTTAGATTTTTTTTCTTTTATTCAAGTCATGGTTATATATAATATCCTGAAATTAAACTATTTAACATGGAAGATTCTCTCAGCTTCAGACAGTTTCAGGCCAATTCTTTCCGACTGCAGCTATTACCTCAAAAAAATTACATAACTTGCCTTTTTTCTGCAAATCGCTGAAGCCCGACTGGTGCTCCATTATTAACATCAGAGCTGTCAGCATCTCAGGGAGGCAAAAGCAGAAAGCAAAGCACTCCTAGCAGCAGCAACAAAATCATGCTTGCACTTAGAGAAATCTTTCAATCCTCTTTATACCAAGCAGAGAACTACTTAAAGTACAGTCTGCTGAAGGTGGGATTCATTTCACTTTCACTATCTGTAAGTTAGAAGTGTCTGTTAGACATCCGTAAGTTCAATTCAGCTTGACTCCATCTCTAGACATGGAGAGAGATCAGCACATCCAGAAGGATGGTTCACCCCATCCATAGACAGGTATCAAAGAGAGGTGGAAGGAACCCCCTTTGGAAATGTCTCTCTCTCCAGTGACTACAAAGACTGTGGTGAGTGGCTTAAACTTGACAACTAAAGTGAGATGAAATCTAATCCTAGGCATAAGTAACAGAGGAGGAGCCTTACTCTCCTGTACTGAAGACAATGTTATTAATGATGGTTATTGGAAGCATTCTGGATTAAAAATGCACAAATTGCATCCTGCTTGTTAGTTAAAATGAATTAATGTGACTGTGCATATAAGTACTCTGATATATCATGTGTGTCAGAGGCTCTGTAAAAAAAGTAGGAAGGGCAAGTTTAGTAAAGGACATGAGCTCCAAAACAGCATTATATTCAGCTGGGACCCTTACCAGCTTCTGAATTCTCCTTTTTCTCTCTGAGATAACTCTTAGAGTCACAACAAACCTGTTCATCTTTTTTATCATTGAAGTAAAATACATTCCTTGTATTTTTCAGGAAGCTGAACTGTATTAAAATAAAATTAAAAGAGTCAGAACATATACTTTTCCCATTATTTGCATTAACTTTCCAGTCCATCAAATTATTCTTAATTTCAGTTTAAAATCTGAATACAGGTAGAAAATATCCTCCCCTAGGAACTGTAGGCAGTAGTCTGTGTGGCATCAACTGATTGGTTTTTACATTGCTTCAGACTAATCCTGTCTAGAGCAGGTGGGGCCTGTGAAGTAATAGCTCTTGACCCTGGCTCTCCTCTAGACGCCATACAATGTCTTCATGACCCTAAAGCTTCTCTTTATTTCAGTTCAAAGGGTCTGACATCAGAGAGGGTTGTGCTGGAGCCAACAAGGCTGGTGACTGTTATACCATGGAAGTGACCACACATGTGGCAGGCCATAGAGTTTGGCATGATAGCATTGTCTGATGGTACAAAGTCTGCCGAAAATATGTCTGAAAGCAGGGAATAATGGGAAAATCAGCATGAGAGAGGATCAAAATTCCTATGTCTGGACTGGTTCCTGCCATTCTTAAAACAGCAGTGTGGACAAACTTTAGTGGACTTTATCTGGACATGACTTTGTCTTGTTTAATAAAGAAACACAAATTTTAGCATTTTTTTTCACAGCCTCTAACAGAGAGGACGTCAAAAGAAAGAATTCAAGAGACCTCTGCAGCCTGAATATCTGTGTCTTTATTAATAATTTCTCAAAGACAAAAGTGAATAGACATAATTTTGTGACTACACCCAGGAGTTTAAGGCTCTATCAAATCAAGCTTTCCATCATCCTCTCTCTCATATGCTAGTGGGCACCTATATAGTTAAGCTTTCACCCCAAAAAGTTTCCTCTGATTTACATCAATGCAAATAGAGAATGAAAGCTTTTGCGCTTAGTTTCAAAACACTTCATTAGAAGATGTAATTCATGTGTATCTGAGTATTTCTTCATTACGTAGATGCTCTGTCAGCATCACCTTTAAAATCTAGGTACTTTTAATATTCTTAGTGTAGCATATGCCTGAGAAAACACTGTAGCTGTGAGAGTATACTTGTGCAATCTACTAGCCTAGAAGATACTGTCACTTTTATGTGCCCTATATTTTATTCATCCATAGCTCAAATAAATGCAGATTTTAAAAAAGAAAAATATTTAGCTCTTGTCTTGCTTTCCAGTCCTCAGTGTATGGTATTTGAGAATCAGGTCATCTAGAAAAAAACTCATATGCTATGTACCTTCAGTAAGCAGCAAAAAAAAAATGCTGCAATTAGGTGGGGTTTATCTCATTGTTCTTAAAAATATCTATTTGGTTTTTATGGTAGTCTCAATCCCTGGGTAAGTAAAAATAAAACTAGAATTTGTATTTAATTCATCCATCTAGAAGAAGATTTATAAAGCACTTGGTGAATCTTTCACTCTAAGTTATCTAATGGTTTTCTAAAATTAGATTCTACTTTCAAAAAATCAGAACTGTTGGAGTTATTAACGTGACACCTATTTAAAGATGTTGTTAGATACACAAACATCTGGGAAAGAAACCTGAAAGGTAAAGTTATATCAGCTTTGGTTGAGTTTAAAGCAGCACATCAGAAGTCCTCATAAGGTTTCATTTATAGGAAGAAACATATTGGTTGAAACCTTGATCGCACTGAAACCAATGAGATTTCACCCTTCCTCTTTTGCTAGACAGACACATTCATAGTGACCATGATCATAAGAAGGACTCTTGCACAAGGACAGATAAATGGTAGACTCCGTCTCTTGGAACAGTAGGTTTATTTGACATTTCTGTGCTTCAGTTTATCTTGTAGTCAGTGCACAATATGTGCTCCAGCCTGAAGGCTTCTAATAGTTGATAGAAGATAAAAATAAAAGTTTCTATTTACAGATTCAAAAAATTTTAAGAGAAGGAGTGAAAAATATTTTGACTGTTTCATAAAGCAAGTGTGAAAAGTGGTCAGTGAATAATTTTAAAAGGTCAATATTAAATTTGTATTACTGCAGTTAAATCCTAGCTAGAATTGGAGAGTAAATTCAGTTAAAAAATAAATGAAAGAATCTTGTAAGCCTTCTGCAAACTTAGTCTCTAAGTCTCTAATATTAGGATATTGGGCCTTAAATGTTCATGCCTTCTATAATATGCAGTCAAGTATATTCTGGTATCTCTTTATATTTAGTGATTTTAATGTGGCCACTACTTTGTTTCAATCTCTTGATTTTAGGGGGTTAAAAGTCCCCAATGCATTCCAGGAGTTATCTCGACCCTCGAGAGTCCAATGTGTGAGAACTGAAGACAGTGACTAACCTTTTCCCAAAACCAAGAACCAGGATGCCAAAGAACATAAAACCACCACTAAACATAGAGATGGGTAAGATTTAGGGATGGGAGAGAGGAAAAGAAAATAATTCCACAGTGAGGCAAACTGGCACAGAGTGACATTCATTCACATGCTTTTCTTTTGAGATGGACTGGCTAGTTCCAACACCTCCCCACCACCCCCTCACAGATCTCTGCTATTTCCCCAATCCTTCCCAGGAACAGATTAAAGACTAGCAGGTGGCCCAAGAAAAAAATCTTTCAGAGACCATTCAACTTTTCCAAAATTAACAATCAAGTTCCAGTCCTACTTCTTTCACTGTTAAATTTACTACCACAAAAATACTCATGAGCAGCAGAAACAACCTTAAGGCAGTGATGTATGGAACAGCTGACTTCGGTGGTTTGCAAGAACTGTAATTCGAAACCTTTTCCCTATGTAAACTGATTTCTGGTTTTGAAATGCAGTCATTGGCTTCCCAGCTGCTGATAGCTATAGAGCTGCCTAAAGCCAAGCCAACCTCTCTGCTGAACAGGCAGTATGATTTCTTGCCATAAAGGAAACGACTTGAAAGGCAGCCTGTTGACTGTGTAAAGGATGGATATGCATGACTTTTGTTCAGAGCCAATGTTTTTCCTGCCATCCTCCCCAAAGAGACCTTAAACCTGGAAACCAGTGGTTTCATAGACAAATTCAAGACTCAGTCATAATCAAATAGGCTCAGCACAGCACGTTATGGCACATCAACGAGGCTGCGGTAGCTGTCCACTACAAATACAAGATAATGTGACATACGTTAGCCCGCAGTGAAAGGGGGCTAACCCAAGCCAAATTACTCTCAGTGTGCCATGGGCTAAGAGCATTTGCACAGATATTTATTGAGACAGTTAACCAGAGTAATTTGATCATATGTCTGATCTCAAAGACAAAATAGACTCTAAATTGCTAGTATGGTATATGGGAGTTGTAGCCATGACATTCTGTTGCACTGTCATATGACCTAACAAGAATGTAAAAGAGACAAGCCCTTCTTGGTATTATTTTAACACAGCATTTTACCAGCCTGAATTATGAACACAAAGGAAGAAAAAGTGTTATGTTTAAACCTATAAAAATGCAGTTTATTCCTATTTGATAAGGCACAACTTTTTCTAGCAATTGTAATCTGTAACATTACAGCCTTAGGAGGTAATTTACTAAATAGGACAGAATTAGCTGATTTTTGGACCATTTAAAGTAACACTCCTGTTGAAAGCATATAAAATGTATTAAAGTAATCTCTAAAGTCTTTACCCCTGCTTGAGATTTTAATTTACTCAGAGTTAATAAATTATCCCCTTTCAGAAGCTATTGAAAATTTTCACTTAAATCCTTTTTAAAACTTAATGTGTTCAATTGAATCTTAAGCAATTTATACACACATACACAGAGCTTGAGGTGGTCACTGTTCTAAGGTGAAGGCTGAAAAGAGGTTAGATTAGCACTAACTCCTCTTCCCTCAGGGATTGCTGGGGTGCTATTAATGAATGTGAATTCCCTCCTCCCCTAGAGCCCTCCCCCTACATATGCACTGGTCTGGCTTTTGAGTAATTACTTTTCCACAACTGCATTTAGTAAAATACCCTGTTCAAAGCCCAGGCCCATTTTCTTTCCTGCTGAAGGTTGTGACTGCAATCAGGGAAGAGAACAGCAAATCTGGGTCACCCCAGTATTCAGGTTAGCTGGGACACAAAAGCTTGCTTCATCTCAGACAGGGCTCTGTGTTACATTTGCACACTTATCAGAAATATTTTTTTCAGGCTATCAATTATTATATTTGAACATTGCATCCTTGCTCTAGGGAGCCCTTAGCAAGCTGTAGCAAAAATCAATCCAGTTTTACAACTTTTACCTTGGCACAGCTCCAACACTTTATCTACTGCTCACAGTTATTTAAAGATGCGGTGCCTTTTTTTCTGAACTATAGCTATATTCCTGAGTAGGACTTGCCCTTGGTGTACCTAATACCCTTTTTCCTTTATTAGGGTTAATTTGTGAATCTGCTTTGGTTTCCTTTTTCATGTTTGACAATTGGTGTGTCTGTGGCAGGGTTTGTGTTGTTGGGTACCCACCTCTCCCAGGCAGGGTGTATTTCCAAGCATGTATTTCTCATGGCAACCAGAGCCTCTTATTTCAGGAAATGAGCACGTCCCACTCTTGTTCAAATTGCATTAACATTGGCTGCAACTCCAGTAGTGGTGTCTGAAAATTTCTCCATTTGTTAATTCTGAGCTTTATTTTTCCAGTGCCAACCCTAAGAGGTGACCAAGCCAGACATCCTTCTCTATGTGTGTAGGTGCATGAGGCATCATTGCCAGCACACCTCGAGGGCCATCTTCATCAAAGAGGTTATGAAACCCAACACTGGCAGCAGTGTTTCAAAAGACAGATACTATAGCTGTCTCAAAAGGCTACTGACTCCCATATGGTAGGGAGCTTCGGATAGCAAAAACTGGTCTTAGATATTACTGTGTCAGTGTAGGCTGCAAAAACAGACAGCAGATGCTGGGCATCACTGGAGTTATGAAGTAAAAGGCATTAAAAGAGAAAATCTATGTTAGAGCTGTACTTTGAAGGGGCTTTATGTTTATTTTAGAAGCGGACACAGTTTCTATTTCTCTATTGAACACGCATGTGGAAGCTCACAGAGCCACTAATCAGATTGCACACGTTTCCATGTTTCTAATTCTCTACTTTTCAGCTCAAAAATGTGTTTTACCACTTCCCGTTAAAGTTACTTTATTAAATTCCCTCACAGCAGTTAGCTCAAGGGCTAAAAGACATCCTTTAATTTACACCATGCAAGTTTATACAGAGTGAATGCTGGAAAGTCCATAAAGCATGAGTTTGGCTCATTGCTTCCAGCCTGCTTGCACAAACCAGACATGGCTGTGCTCAGAGAGGCTCTGAAAGAGTGCAAGTCCACAGTGGCACATCTGCATTTTCTCTCTCTGGTAGAGGGGAGATGTTTCCTTACGTAAGGCAGCAGTTGTCAACCTAATGCCACGGGAGCTTGGTGTGAGTGGTGTGTCCAGTAACAACAGCTACACAAAGCAAACCAAATCCTTCCCAACTTCATAGCACAATATGTAGTTTAACTAATCTCATTAATACATACTCCTATTTTCAGCAGTGGCATTTTAAAGAAAATAACCAATGAGGTTTCCCCTCCTCACAAGCAATATTGATATTATTGCTTGCTAATACTAGCTACCTTTGTGTATATTGTCTTTAGAGCTCCTAAGTGAAGCAGGAGATAGCTGGATCAGTCTTATGGGAGATCCTTCCAAAAAAAAGAACTGCTGTTTTTAGTTTGACTCTATTTAGACCCCATTTCTCTGTCCTTCCTTTTAGCCAGTATATGTGACATCATGCCAGTGACAGAGACCTTTAATCAAGTGTTTAGCCACTTGCAGTCACTGAAAAGAAAAAAAAGTTTATTCTTTTCCATATCTCACCATTTTTTACCTGTCTTTTACCTGTTTAATTTAAAATATTGTTTGATATTACCCAGAGTTGTGTAGTGTTAGAGGCATTTGACAGCTAGCTGTATTTTAGGAGCAGATGAAATGGTTCATATTCTCAGAGAAAACATAAGGGATCTTTTTGAATAAAATGTACTATAAAAATATACAGTAGCATTACGGAAAACAATATTTCCACTTTCTTTCTTTTTGTTGCGGAAAAAAAATTACAGAAGAAACAAATACATTTTCTGACCTCAATGTAGGCAAAGAAGGGCTGGATAGTGGGAGCCATTCTATTTGTTAGCGTAATCAAACTTTGCAGGCAAAACTAGGGGGAATTTATATTTTGTGATTCATACTAAGAAAAAACAAGGAACTCAAAATTTAGGTTCAAGCTTCTGATTTCATTTTCGAGTTAAGGTTGGAATGCTTGCTGGAACTTTCTCCCTCCTAGCTTTTGTTGATTTCTGTCATTCAGGAATCATGAAGTAAATATTTATTAACATGGGAACCCTCCTCCCTTCCTGCCCTTCATATTTGTGCTTCTTATGCTAATGAACTTACTTTAACAAGGGAACCACATTCCTCCTGGGTCTGCATCAGTTCTGGTGCCAGCACATTAGTTATTTAAATGTGGTTTTATATTAATTTTTCATATTGTAATGCATTGTTCCCTGCAAATATACATGTAGTTGGTTTCCAACAGTAAACAAATATATGTTAAAGATATTGTTAGCTGAACACCTTTCATCTGTCATTTTGCTTCCTGTGATAAATGGTGGTCATTTCTCACTCTTGCCCTCTGTCTTTTCTCAACCATCCTCTTTCCCTTCTACAATTCTTCTGTGGTGACCACCATAAGGGTATTTTTTGTTTTCCCAAGCAGGCTATTAAGGCAAATACAGAATTCTGGTGTTCAACATCTACCTCTAGTATCTTCAAAGTCTGGCATAAAGGCTTGCAGTCTTTGATTTGGGAAATCTAGTAAACAAAACAGGAGTTTAGCAAAAGCTGGAAGACACATGCTCTTGAAAAACAACCTTACTAGTACAACAATGATACTTAGGAAAACATAAGGGAGGTTATTGTACCATTCTCTTCTTACTTTCTCACCAATAAGAAGAAAGACATACTAGCTAAATGCCTGCATATGTATCTGTATGATACAGTACCACAGCCATATCAAAAGAAATTTTCTTGCTTACTAAATTACTAAAAGCAAATAGGTAAAAATGTCAACTACTCTTCTCTATGAGGTGGGAGCTGTTATTTACAAAATAAATGTTTTTAGACTAAAAAGTAGAAACTAGACTTGATCACATATGTCATGCCAGGGCTTCTATTTAATATATCAAAAGTTCAGGCCTTGCTGCACCCAGATTGCTCCATTTTGAGTCATTTACCAAATATTTTGATCTCAGGAGTGGGTTGCTGTTATGGAATTTGATAACAAGGCTCAAGTCTTCAACAACATTCTCCTAAGAATCCTCAAGAAACACAGACATTAAACAGTGAGCTATTAACTGAGGTGTATGTGAGACATTGCTATATGAGTTTCAGTGCTAGGGAAGTAGAAGTCAGTTAATGAGTTCTCAGTCTTTGAAAGAGGCCTCACAAATGATTCAGGCAGCTACAGTGAGTCTGGCTTCCATATCAGGTAAATGAAAGAAACAATAACAAAGGAGAGAAATAACAGGTATCTAGATAAATATGATATATTACAGGGAAGAACCTACTGAGCTTCTGTCGTGGGAGTCCACTCTCACAGATCAATGGAAGTTCTTTGAGTCATAAAGGCTAGGGAGTATGGTGACCCAATGACTCCGTACTTACACTTTGAAAAAGCATTCAACAAAGTCCCTTAGAAGAGATTTCTACAGAAATTAAGCTGTAATGGGTAAGAAGGATGGCCATGTCTTGGATTAATAACTGGTTAAAAGTGAAGAAAATCTGGGTAGAAATAAAGGGTGGGTTTTCACAATGAAAAGCTATTAACAGCAGGGTTCTCTGTGCCCTTGCTTGGCATAAATGTTGTCCAGTGTGTTAATAAATGACCTCAAACAGAGAGCAAAAAGGTGACAAAACGTACAAATGAGTCAAAGTAATTCACGACACTCAAAACTGTTACTAATGATAGAATATTTCAGAAAATATTTGCATGTCAATAGTAAAAGAATTTCAGCAAATGGCTACACAGTAGTGTATGCATGATGCAGACTAAGCTAACTGCTACCACTCAGGAAACACAGGCTGGAGTTGAGGGTGTTTCTCAGCAAATATTATCTCAATGACAAGAAGCAGCCAGAAAGACAAACAAACCCGATCCTTAGTATTACGTGCAGTTCAGCTTACTGGAATTTTCCTAGATTATAGGAAATTTAGGGAAAAACTGTAAGAGAGGAGCAAATTAAGAAAGATTAGTAGGATGGGGTAGTTTCTATATGAGGAAGGACACTGTAGTGTGAAACTCTTTAGCAGTGGGGAGATATGACCGACATCTAGAAGTCCATCTGGAAAAGTGAATAAAAATATTGGAGAACAAGTGGTCACCTACTGAAAATATTAAATGGCAAGTATAAAATAGATGAGAAAAGCAATCTTTTTTCTCACTGAATGAAATAATGGAATTAATTAATGATGGACGACCAAAAAAATGTATCTAAAATAACATTAGGTAAATTAATGGATGATAAATCCATTAGAGTTTTAGACACTGTTAAATCTCACTTTTTTTCATTATTCAACTCTTGAAAGGATTGTTCTACACCTACACTTTCTCCAGTAATACACGGAGGTGAGGCCAGGCTACTTTAAGGAAAAGGGTACTTGATTAAATGAAGTTTTACCCCAATAAATAAAGGTTACTTTGGTATTCTTATAAATGTAATAATTTGCAATTTTCAAGCAAAGTTTTCATGACTTCCTTGTAATTTAAAAATCATAACTTCTAATGGAAATTTCAGGAAATGGAGGTAGAAAAATGCTGATTTATGGAAAAAAATTGTATTTTTTCATAGTCAGTGTAAACTACTTGCTAGTCAACATTCTGAACATTTGGACAGAGCAAATGTTCTAAAAAAATTTTGATACACACAATCTGTATACTTTGACTTTTCAAGAATTTTCTTGCATTTCAGTTCACTGACTAAAATCTTGTTTGCCTTAGTCATTAAAGTATCTTCTATTAATTATATTAAACTATGTAAACGAGTCCACTCTTCTCTTTGTGTTGAAATAAATGTCCTTAGAGTATAACAAATCAAATGCATTTCTAAGGAGGGAAAAGACATCTATTACTTTAATTAAAACTCTGAAAGTCAGGTAAGTATAGTTTAACTAGTGTCAGCCACATCAATTCTTTCACTGTGTGAGAAACCACTGGAGGACAAAACATTGATCATGTCTGTCCCTAAGGGAATGGCAGACAGCAGCTCTGTCTCTAGAGGAACCCTACAGATGGACAAAAGACAAAGCAATGAGGGGGATTTTCAGTCCAGCCAAGGTGAGGTACTCAAGCAGGGCCTGAAATATCTGAGGTATGTGTTCATGCTTTTGCTCTCCCATGGCAGTTATCTTTCTTCTTCATCATCCTTAATTTTGTCTGTCACAAAGAGTTGTACTGAAGAATGTGTCTTTTTGTGTCTTTTTTTTTATGCCTACATCTTGAGGATTATGTTTTGAAATATCTTCCATTTCCCACTCTCTCTTTTCTCTCTTTCATGTCACAAAAAATAACCAAAATAACTGAGAAAGAATATTGATAGAAAATAATTAGACAAAAACAGAAAATACAATAGGATGTAAAGTAAAAAAAAAAAACAAAAAAACAAAAAAAAAACAGTATAAGCTGGAAACCTGAAAAGTTTCAGCATATATTTTTCTTATTGTCCTTAGCTGCTGAACTTTATCTGTCAGGGAAATAAATGAATAAGTTTTCTTCATCTCTAGTGACTGCAATCCTGTCTCATGATAAGATTAAATTCTAGTATCATAAATCAACACATAGAATTAACATTAGGAGTCTGCCAACCAACCCTAGAAAATGTCAATTGATTGTATTCTATTCCTATGTCTCGATAATTGTAATTTGTCCTATGTATATGTGTTTTATATTTAAATGTATTTGTTTAAACAGGATGACAATCACAGTAGGAATTACGTACAAAGTTCAGAGGTAAGATGGAAAAAGAGTGAAGTCATGAGTCAGCCACAATTTTAATAGCTTTATCTCCTTTTTAGTTCTTGTTCTTGTTCTTTCTTTTTCAGCCATGGAAATGGGTTTTGTTGAAGGTTTGTTTTTAAAATACTCAAAAAATTTTCAGTAGCATAAACAGGTTTTCACTGGCTTGTTCTATGTTCCAGAACCTTATCCTTCCTTAGCCACTTGTGATTCAGCATTGTATATTGATGCAGACTGTACACAATGCTTCAAGACAGACAGTGTGGGGGTGGTTGGTTTATGAAGTACCATTCTTGTGAGTTACTCCCTCCTCTTCAGTGATATGGGCTGCAGAGCTATTTTGGGATTGCTCTGCTTTGGAACATGTACTTTTTCTCCCCATTTTCCCAGGCACAGGGACAGCAAGAGGTAAGAAACACCCATACAGAGGTAGAGAGAAAGGTGTTTGTTATCCTTTGGGCCTGGATCACTTCTTCTGAGAGAACCCATGGGGTCATAAAATCTGCTCCATGGAGCAGTTCAACCACTTGCAAATCCACAACAGGCTCATGAGGTAGGCATGTTAATATGACCCTGATTTTGGCAATTGGGTGCAAGGAAATTATCACACTCCTTCCCTCTTCCTTTGAGCTCAGTATTGATGCACTTCACTGCCTACTCCCTACCTCGTCGCAAGGACAAACCTAGAACTGGCTGGATGGAGGAAGACAGAAAAAAGAGCTAAATGTCATGTGTCAGTCATCGCATACCTGCTAATGACCCTGAGGTTTAGAGAGGAGAACTCAGCTTACTTTTGTTACAGAAATGGGGTTTTAGTGGTGTGCACACGGTGAAGGATAAAGGCATTCCAGCAGGGTGGCCACCACAGGTGTGACCAGCTTGGCCACCACCTCCAGACATTTTCTCACCCTGGAGAAATCCCGTGACACAGTAAGGCACAGCTGGGAAGACAGACTGGGGCAGATTAACAGCAGTGGCACAGCTTTGAATTTGTCCCATAAAACACCCAAATTCATAGCCTACATTCTAACAAGACTGTACCTGTTGGATACTGTGCAGAGGCAGGTGTGTGTGTGTTTTGGTTTTGTCATTGCTGTTTGTGTTGTGGATTATTTATTGTGATGCACATAATTACATCTCTTTTTGTAATTTTTCTGTATCTTAGAAATTTGTTTTTAACTATACTGCTATGTTTTTATATGAATGGTATAAAAAGAAGTCAGAAGGAAAATAACAAAGGGTATAAGTGGTATGCTAGTATTGTTTTTCTAATTTGGTTCCAAAATTATACACAGAAATTAAGAACAAAAATATCGCCTATCTGCTTGACCCTCAGTTCCTTCCATTCACTCATCTCATATATCACCCACCAATTGACTTACCTTACATTCAGATCACCTTAAATGAGCTAACGACTCAGTATTTCCTGCACTTACAAGCACAAAAAAACCCAAGATAATCTCTGTGTTGTTGCAATCAGTTGCAATGAAGTTTCCTATAGTCTTTTTACAAAGTTTATAGCCCCGTGGTTCAGAAAGGTAAGATTTATTGTTGCCTATTTACTGGCATGTGAATTTATGAGGGTTCAGCTCTGAAGCCTGGAATAAACATACCAGCATTGTCTTGTCCCATGATGTTGCCCACAGTCTTGGAGCAGAAATCACAAAGTGTAGCACTGAGGACTTGCACAGCTTTCATCAAGGTGCTACAAGGATGACCTGCTCTACTTGTGCCTGATGATGCAAGCAATGGTGGCAAGGATGCCCTCACTGAACTTAGAAAAGGAAAACTTCATAAGAGAGATAAGATTTTATAAGCTTGAATTATGACAAGCCTGTGATTTCTATCTTTGTTTAGAGTCGTTTTTTTCCAATTAAAGTAGTGAATTACTGCTGACTTCTCTCTAAAACAATGAATTTATTTATAGTATTTAATGAAATACTGTGTAGAAGGATTTTTTTTGATGCAATGTATAGAGCCTTTCAGATGGATTTTGGTAAAGTCACTCTATGAAAAGGTATTAAATAAACTTAGTAACCAGGTAATGAGAGATAAGCCTTTTAGTGGATAAAAAAAATGGCTAGGAAGCAAAAGTATGACTATATTGGTCATTTAAACTTGCCACCAAAGGGACATTAGCAGTGTGACCAGAAAGTTTCAGGGCAAGTGATGTTCAAAATTTAGCTCTAAAAGCTGTCAAAGTATATTTCTATTACCATTTTCATATCTTTATTAATTCTTTAAAATTAAAGTAGCATGTCTCTACCGTATCCAGACAAAATTCATCTGTCTTAATGCCACCTGACATCTTTCCAAAGGTTGTTGCAGCCTAGCCATAGGGAAACATGAGAGCAGTATAAAATTGTGAAATCACAAAATACCCTGGTTTGGAAGGGACCTTAGAAACCATCTGGTTCCAATCCCATGCCATGGGCAGGGATCCCTTTCACGAGACCAGGTTGCTAAAAGCTCCATCCAACCTAGCCTGAAACACTTCCAGGAAGGGAGCATCCAGGTATACCTGGATCTCGAGATGATCTTTAAGGTCCCTACCCACCCAGGCCACTCCATGTTTCTATGAAATCATCAATGAGTGAAAAAATCAAAAGCTGCAGATTAGGAGATTCAGTTTGAAGCAATACATGTTTTCAGTTACTTAAATCCTTTGGTGTGATCCTTAAAGTGTAGATTAAAGTTCTGACCTAAAGGATAGAGGAGACATGGTCATTTAGCCACATGTTACACACATTTATTTTCAGTGGTGTCATTAGCAATTTTGCTAATGCTTTAACTATTGTGTTCATAATTTATCTTTTCAATTTCTTGAGTATTTTGGTTCATATTTCACTTTTCTCAGAGACTTTGGTATCCTATCCCAAGGATGAAAGTGTCAAGCCTGAGGTAATCTCTTTAAGAAAAACCTGAGGGATGGAAATATAATTTTCGTTTGCTTGTTTTTTGGCTTTAGTGCTTGCAAGTAAAATGAAAGACTTGATTTGAAATTCAAGGCCAGATCTTAAGAGATAGTGGGCCCTTGCATATGCCAGTGGCTTCAGTGAGATCAGTGCATTTCAGGACTCATCCCCAGGAGTGAATTTGATGCATTGTTTTTGTTTTGATATAGCTCTGCTAAGGAGTAATCCATTGAGAATTTACTGCCCTTTTGGAGAATACTCCTGGTTTCATGTATATATTTGTCATTTTTTTCCTTTGGCCTTGTCAAACTGAGAGTGTTATTTTGTTGTTTGATAAAACATATATCATTTTATGAATTAACCATTTATACATGAATCAGAATATAGGCTGAAAAGTATAGATAGAACCTTCTTCCTGCAATACTGTAAAAGAGTCCATATATTTTGATCATTTCAACTCCTACCCAAGCCCCCATTAAAGGAACTAGCCCTGAAATAATTCATAGCTTTGGCATTAAAACTGTCATCATTCTTCAGGTCTAATACAGTGGAGAAATAACTTCTCAGCAGTCTGCCAGTCTGGGGCAGGGGGTTAAGACTTTGTTTTCTGAATATTAGAGAGGAGTTGTTTTGTTTGTTTGTTTAATCAAAGGAAACTTAAGTTCTGCAAAACTTGGTGAGACTGTCCAGTAAGCCTTGTATTACTCTGTGTCCTGGTAACAGGCCAGCAGATAGAAAACATAACAAAAAAGCTCACCTAGAAATATTGATGTTTTGACTTACACAAAAACCATTAAGGAGATAGGCATAAGTCAGAGGGATAGCAAAAGAAGAAGGGGCAATGCATCTAAACCTTTTATTAGTGCTCTTTCTTCCCTATGCTACTTGCATGCAGATGATTCCTGCAGCAGATAGGGATATTCTGTACAAAGTCCCAGTTACTTAGTGTTCATCACTAGCTATTGGTCTCACTGGCATTTCCAAAGGTATTCAGCTGTAAGTTGACCAATCCCAAACTGACAGGACTAGACCAATAACATGTGTGTAAAATTTCACATGCCTTTTAAAATATTTCCACGTTAAAACACTTTGAAGAATTCAAGATTATCTCCTCAGAATATTTATAAGACAGATTCATGGGGGAATTCATCCTGTTCTGTGCAATAGCAGCAGCACAAAGCAGCCTTTAAGTCAGCTTAGGCATCTCTTTGAGGATTTCTCTGATGTACAGAAATCCTGTAGTAATGGCTTTTTCCCCTTTCCCTCTCTGCAAGTTCCACTTCAAAGATGTTTGGATGGTATGACGACTGGAGAGGAACTTACTGCAAGTTTCTCTGCCCCAGGTATAGCCTACCATTATAAGAAGGACTTCTTGTGGCTCTTAGGAATCAGGAATACCTCAAGGTAGCCTTGAAACTACATTAAATTACCATGAAATCCAAAGGTCGGCCCCAGGATCCTGAGGTTCAGAGATGTGCTTCTCCTCCTATCATTTTCCCTAGAACTTGCTCCGAATTGCCTCCTTTTCTGAAGTCACAGCCCAGTGATTCTAGTTTGCACCCTGATAGTAGACAGACTTTTTTCTTTTCATCATCAGTGGGGATGCAGAGTGATTTTGATTAATGACTTCATTGTCCCCAGCCAGCAAGAGACTTGCCTTTTTCAGTTTGCATCAGAATGGATGCTGAACTGACTGTGAGTCTCTAACTGGCAGTAGATTTCACCTGCTGAGAAGGAAGGAAATTAGTCAGGAAAAAAAATGGTCGCAAAATAATACTGATTTACTCTAACTTCAACTAGAATGTCAATGGATACAAAAATTTTCCTAAACTTCTTCAGACCTTTTTCCTAAGTCTATATATGGAAGAAAGAAACTGTTTATGAGAATAAAAATAATCTTAAGAATCAAGTAAATTCCCATTTAATTCTTTCATCTCACATTTTTCCTGTGTATTTTTAATAAGAAAGACAGTAAAGGCAGGGATGAATTTACAGTGATATTAGCACTAGGGTATTTTCATGCATGCCCTTACTCTTCTTCCAGTGAGGAGGCTGGGCCTGTCTCAGGAATTGTGAGAATACTGGTTTGTTGTTATGAATTGAAGATTTTAACATATAATGTCACAGGTATTAATGCCAGTCACAGGTCATGACTGGGTCTTTTAAACCTCAGCTAGATCTACGCTTGCAATCCAAGAACTTCTGGGGTACATGACAATAAATGACTTTGACTGTAGTGACCATGAAATTGTGGAGCACATCATCCTAAGGTAGGAGACTAGCAGAACATAGACTCTGTTCCTCAGAAAATCAGAATACAGCTCATTCAGGAATCTGCTACATGGGATCGCATGGGTGGCACCTCTGAAGGGTGAAGAAGCTCTGGAAAGGTGACAATACAATTTTTGAATACAATCTCCTCCAATCACAACTATGGATCATCATGTTACTCAGAAAAATAAGTAGGGATATCAGGAGACTAGACTGGCTAAACAGGGAGCGTGTGACTGAGTTTCAGTGTAAAAAAAGGTAGAATATAGGATGTGGAAGGAGGGATGGGACACCAAGGAGGAATTCATAAACTTTGAGTATGCAGTAATGATAGGAAAGACAAAGCTCACTCAAAGTTGATGTGTACTAGGGTCATGAAGTGTACAATATCCCAAAGTGCATGAGGCACCATGTTTACAGCAAGCCTGGGAGAAGATCAGTGCTGGTGAGACCAAACCCAGAGTGCTGAGATGAAGCACTTTTCATATAAGGAGGAGGTGAGAGATAGGACTGCACAACCTGAAGAAGAGAAGGCTCAGGTGGCATCTCATTCATGTATATAAATACTTTAAGGGAGGGTTTGAGGAAGATGCAGTCAAACTTTTTAAAATGGTGCCTAGTGACAGAACAAGAGGCACCAGGCAGAAACTGAAACAAAGCAATGTCTGAACATCAAGAAATATTTTTTTTCTATGAGAGTGACTGAGGATTGAAATGGGCTGCTCAGGAGTCTCAGTCCTTGAAGTAGGTGACCCTACTTGAGCAGGAATGGTAAAATGAGATGACCCCCAGATCACAGAACCACAGAATCACAGAATATTCTGAGCTGGGAGAGATTTACAGGGATCTTCAAGTCCAGCTTCAAGAGAATGGCCCATATGGACACAACCTTGATTATCACTATGCTCTGACCAACGGAGCTAATCTCCGTTTTTTCCAACCTCAACCTCAACCATTTTGTGACAAGAAAATCTTCTACCATTTGCATATTATGGATCATGGAAGAAGAGGAAATGTATTTTGAATGGCACTAACTAGCTGTTATATTTTTACATGAAGGGAAAGACCTCCTAGGCTGACAGAGAGAAAGTTTAGATAGCTTTTATTCCTTAGAAAGGGTTTTGCTAAATGATAATCAAACTTTCTAGAAAAGGAAGAATATGAGGGGGCAGATGAGAGGGTGATAATGTGCACATCCATAGGTAAGATACCATTACTGGCAGTAAGCTTGTTATAGGATGTGAAAAAAAGCTAAGAACACACAAAGAATGTGAAGTTAATGTTAAAAGGTAAAAGTTGGAATCTTCTAATCATTTAGCCATGTGGTTTATCTAATTTCTGCTCTTTAGTGGTGATTGTTGATCACCAGTCTGAGGAACAAGCACTAAAGTCAGTATTGCATTCATTCACTCACATACTGCTCACATTAGTCAAGGTCTTGACATTGTATAACACGAATAACACAATCACCACACATATAAATAACTAAAGGCATCTTGACATCGATTCACCACACAAATAAATCTGCAGCCCAAACTTCTAAATGCTTGCAAGTTGTGCCTGTCACGATGCCAATTGAAGTGTTGTTTCTGTTAACCTGGGTAGTGTATACTTTGAATTTCATTTGAATTAGTGAAACTCAAAGATTTAAGGCAACTGAAATAACAATTCCAGGGGACCCTTGCTATTCTCCTCATCTGCAAAGGCATCTGCCCAGCTTCTTGGAAGACGTGTGGTGGGAGATGTTGGCTGCTCAGAGCCTGTGATACTGAGCAGCTCCTCCAACTGCTCCAGGGCCCTCAGAGCGTTCCTGTTTGCATTGCTAGGGACACCTCTAAGAGGACAGCCTTAGGGAAAGAGCTGCCTTGCAAAGAATAACCTTGTTGGTTTATGTTGTGGCAGTTGCTCCTGATAGAAAGAAAGGCATATTTGAAAATGCTAAACTACTCCAAACTACTCCAGCAGTCTGTTTTCCCAATGAGAGGATGCATTCCAAACAACACAAATGAAGAAAACAATTGTTATAAGAATGACTTTCAACACTTAAAAATTGCTTTCTGAACCTGTTTGAGATAGTCAGCTAAAAGAGAAGTCTTCTTTCATAGCTCCTTTATAATAACGCACAGCTGGGTGAAAATTCATCTCAAACAATACTTACTTTTGTCTTTCCTTATTTACCATCATTATCATTACTTTTTACTTTGGTTAGCAGATGTTTTTTTAGTGCTCTGACATTCTTTATCATTTGCATATTTTTTAATTTAACTGGCAGAAAAGTCAACTTACTGTACAATATGCACCTTGTATTTAGCACTTATATGTATGTGGCATATGTAACAGGAAAAAGATCTTCTGATATCCCCAATACATTTTTAATGTACCAATTTAACATACTTTTTAAAATTCATGTATTTGGGCTTTTCTTTGTGCCATGAAAAAATATCTGATTGTTTAGAGCACAGCTCAAAACCAAGGAGGAATCACTTTGTGTCTACGGTATAAACTCATAGCATACAGGATGTGGCTATGATGAACAAATCAGTAATTAATTGGGCATTCATTCCTGTGACCTGTCAGCATTCAAATGCTTTAATTAGATGGAGAAATGGAGGCAAGTAATGAGGGCCAAATCTGTATCCTTTTGAATACAGTGGCAAAACATCCACTTGCTGCAAAAAGATTTAGTCCTAAATGCATGACAGCACACTATAGAAGATGTCGTCTCCACCAACTGTGGTTCAAGTGTATAATACTGATAATGTCACTGGCATTGTATCTTTCGTTAAGGAAACAATGATGCTCTTAGGAAGCTTTTTGTCTGCTCATGCATACAAAACAGGCAATTTTCAAGAAGTATTAATTGCAAATTATCTAGTATAAAGGAGGGTCCCAAAAAGAAAAATCTACTTTATACTGTATCTACTGTTTATTTAATTATTAGTATTCATTGTTTTGCTCATGTGGTACAGCTGAAAGGAAACATCATATCCTGTGTCAAGGAATCACACTTGAAACATGCAGGTGGAAAGAGACCTGGAGGGTTTTTCCTGTTCCCAAGCTTTTTCATGAGTATTCAAGCATATATGTGTCTAAATGTATGCCAGAAACATCATCTACCTAAGATTTCCTGTGCATATTGGTCAGTTTCTGTTTCCACACAAACATAAACGATATTAAAAATTACCACACTAGATTAAAATGCTGGTGATATATTTTGTTTCCTTTGTCTTCTAAAGGTACTGACTGTAGCTCAATACCTGTTTGTTGCTACCATTAATGTTTCATTTGAAGTGCAGGTTTGAACTATTTATTATGAAAAACATAGAGTAGTTTTGAAAATTGACTTAACATTTGACATATTTCCAAATTAAATATATATTTTTTTTCTAAAACTGTTTTTAGTTTCACTGCCTTTTTATAAAACTCCTCTAATTTACAAAATATGTAATGAAGTTCATGGCAAAATGCAGTGCACACAGAGGTACCCCAACTACCTTTGAATAAGGAACATTCATCTATCCCAGAGAATCATAGTTCTCTAAGAGTCTTCCTCCACTTTTGTCTCCTCATGGCTGTTGGAAACCACCTTCTTGTTTTGCAGCCTATTAATACCATATCATGACCAAATTACCAATTTCCTTCTCGTGCATAAAATGTCCTCTTTTGTTGCTTAAGTGGAATCTTTCCTTTATGGTTTTAAGTATTTATTGAACTTTATTTGCAAAACAAAAACATTCTCCAGTAGCCTTCATCTCATAAGACTAAGCCACTGCAGATCTCCTGTCAAAAGCATGGTATCTGTTCCTTTGAATATCCACATGCTCTTCTTTGTTGAACATAATTGAATGAAACGGTATGGAATTTTTAGATGAAGTCCCAAAAGTACAGAAGTACTAGTACTTCTTGATCCCTCCTGGAAATACCTTATGTGATGTATTTGGGAATTTGGTTTGTACTTTTCACAGCCAAGTCAATCTGAAGTTCACAGGTTTTCTATAATCCACTGATATATCCTATGTAATTCCATCTCCTGTCATTTCAAAATGATGAATTGTCAGCCTATAACAGAGATTCTTCTTAATAGTCCTCAAGTACATGACTTGGCAATTTGTAATTATACCTCATCCCTTCTTTTCTAGTTCACTCATCTATTCCAATATTATATTCTGATCCCTCTTTAAATTACTGTTTCCAGTGCTTTGTCACTGGCTGTTTTCATTCTTCTTCAAATGACTGACACAAGCCCTCAACCTCTCCCCACAGATACCTTGTACTTTTCCTCATAACCATCTCTCTGAAGTAGATCTGTTTCACCTAGATTTTTTTTTTCCAGAAGAAATGTCACAAGCTATCTTAAGGCCATGGTCAAGCAAACTTTGTAACAGCTTCCAAACATCTAAATCTTCAAAAATTTTCAGTTTCAGAGTAGCATTTCAAGTACATAAACATTAAATTCCTAAAAAGAAGAACTTTCGCAAATACCTAGATGCATTTCACTTCTTTCTATTTATAGGATCATTACTAAGATTCTTCCCTCCCATATCCTTCCCTGGACCTCAAAAATGTCTTTGGATTTTTTTTGTTTTTTCCTGATCCTTCCCACAATTGCTTCATACAGCTTTCATAACTTTAATGAGAATCACTTTGGGTGAGTCACTTTGCTTAGTTTTAGGAGGTCTTTATTTTTTCCATTTCTAAGAGCCACCATCTGGGAGCAGAACAGCTTCCCATTCCTGCTGAGTTCTGAGGTCTCACCTCTAGCACTGCTAAATAAGACAGAGTTCTTCTGACTATGGCAACTTTAAAAGTTCTAGCCAATATGAACAAGAGATCAGTATCTGACATGTATAAAGTTCTGGGGCTAGAAAGGATCGTAGTCAACATGATCATCTGAGCCAAGTCTTAGATCATGGTGACTGGAGATTCTTGCCCCAGCTGTTGGATGCAGCCACCATCCCTCAGCACACTTGGTTTCAAAACTTGCATCTGGAATTGTTTTGTTTGACTTAAAAACTGTATAAATCTCTGCTGAGTTCATCAAATGCCTGCTTAGCATCAGCCCTATTGCCTGAATAAGCTCACCAGAGTCCAGTGTTCCATGGCTGCTTATTCAGCCCAGCTGATCTGTTACCCTATCTGCTCAGAAATTGCCTAAAAAACTAGAACCAGGAGTTCTTGAACTCAGCTACTTAACCTAGCAATTTGATGTTTGATTTTGATTTTTTTCCACCGAATTCCTCCAAATACGCCTTGTGAGAGCAGGGAAAGTTGCACAGGCTCTCAGTATTTCTATGTCTAACATACACCAGGCTATCACACCATCTCTGTCTTGTGACAGCTGGGAGATTTCCTCTTGTCATCTAGACCTTTTTGGCAGATTTAGACACAAGATTTTTCTTACTAAAGTGGCAATCATGAGGCTTTAACTCAATGTGCTGGTTTCCAAGTCCCCTTATATCATTATATGCCATCTTTTGACAGGGTTTGCCACAATGTCTATGTCAGCCCCAGCACAGGAGGTTTTCCTTGCTGTGATTCCACAAGATACCAGCAATGGTCTGAAAGTCTTCATTTGAAGGGATGAATTATTTTACCCCACAATGAGTGCAAACACAGACTGCCAAGGCAACCTGTAAGAACTGCAATATCTGCAAAAACTTTTCAATCCCTAGAAAGTGACCAATCAGTTCCTTTTGTCAAGATACACACAGAAATCATTGTGCTCCTTTGTTCTTGGTTTGTTTAGCTTTGTGCTAAAAGTAGGAACCACCAAGACAATGCCATGTTTGTGCTGAGGGTTTTTTTGATGTCGTAAATTGTGACCTCAGGTGTTTAAGACCCCAGTGAGAGCTGAATCAAAATCATCTCTTCACCAGCCAATCCTTTGACCCACGCAGATCATTGGCTGACCTAAGCACCTCTGTTTTAGGACTGGTATCAGCTATGGTTGGTCTCCATAAATTGTGGTCATCCAATAAAACTGCTTTTCTTGATTCTCCACCTAGTTTATCTTACAGCACGACCTCCAAGTGAGCAATACACAGATAAATGCAGCGATTATTACAGGTGTAATATCCAGCTTCAACAGTATAACATGTATACTTCAACAGTAATACCTGTATACTTCAACAGTATAACCTGCTTCAACAGTACCTCTAAGATTGTACTTAGACATTGAAGAGTTTTATTGATCATATGGACCATCTTGGTCTCTTCCTTCAGACATTTGATACATGTACATGTATCATCTTTGTCAGCATCATGACTGCGCAATAAACAAGTGGGGTTTTTACATGCCAAAATTATGGTTTTATATCACAAATTTTCACTCCCTACTCTGTTCTCCTTCATTCATTATTCAAGGTTTTGCACCCAAAGGGTTTGAGGGACCTATTTAATGAACACAAATGGCACTGCTATTACTCCTTTGTAAATACAAATGTCATACTAAGTTACAAAACAACCACAATAATATTTGTATAATTTATTATCCTTTTTAGTGCCTCTTATCTGAGCATCCAAGTGTTACAATGGCTTCCCAAAAGAAGAAGTTTTTCCCAAAAGATGAAGAACTAAAAGAGGAGTTTTCTGTATGGGGAGACTACCGTGAATCAAAGTATATGATTTTTTTCAATCACCATCACAACTGTGTTTCTTTTTACCTCTAGCAGGGTTTGCCTGAGATTCTCCACCCTCCTGGCAGGTGTTGATCCAGCTGGGAAAGTGTAAAATTTTTGCTGACTCAAAAGTAAAGCCAGCTCATTATTTTACTTAGATATATGAGAAATAAGAAGAGATCATGACAGAGAGAGTGATAAAGTTTGGGTAAGCATGTCCTGAGGCACAAAGAAAACCAAATACTATGAAAAAGGTCCTAATGAAATAATGAAACCTAAGCAATATCTATTAATTAAGAAACCCACTTGCCTGCACTCAAACATGCATGAATATTTGTCAATATTCTTTTTAATAGCTGCTTTCTCTTTCATGATTGTGTATCAGCCACCCATAATTCTTAGACAGCATGTCTGCAGCCAGCTTTTGTGAACATGTTAATTAGAAAGCCTGTTCCAGCAGAGTTTCTGAGATGAGTAGCAAACAGTACTGCTCATCCTCCCCACCCCCACAGTAGGCACCCAAGCAGCATGGCTTATTCAACAGAAATCACACAGAGAAGAGAGACCAGGGGCTCAGAGCCATAATATAAAACTATAAATCCTGCCTACATAGAGAGCTTAAGCACCACACTGGCACTCAGTGACAAACAGTGGTCTCAGATCTTGGATTTTATCGTTGTCTGGAGTATCAATAGTAGTTTGTTTCATAACATTGCAAAGAACTTATTTGACCATAGCACATACAAATGCACCAAAGTGAAAGCAGAGAGCTAATTTGTCCTCTACCTTCCAAGAGGTGGAATGTACAACTGTGAATTAACTTTCCTTAACTCAAGGTAATAATTTGGTTTGAGAGATAAAATTTGGGTTGATAGAAAAAAAATGGTATTAATAAATTATCTGCTTCAGCACAATTGCTTTACTAAGTGACTTCTTGGTTATTAACAACACTGCTAAAATCCTCCTGAGGTGAGGCAGTTCCATATTGAGTGGTTTGATACCAAGGAAATAAAACCCTGTAAAAATTTGAGTAGCTAAATATTGTCCTGTGTAAATACTGGAAATATAAGTACTTGTGTGTAGGATTACAGGTGGTATAGCTGCAGTTACTGTATATGTGCTTTGGAATAGAAGGAGTGGTTGTACAAGCTAAGGAAATACATGTGTAAATGTTGCTTTAAGTGAGACAGTTGTTCATAGTAAGGTAGGATATGAGCTTACTGGATCATGATTTTCTGTGGAAATTTCTCTTTAGGTTTTGTGGAGAGCACACTGAGACATTTTTGGTAGTGTCCCATTGATTGGAGACATCTATGGTACTAAAAGGCTTCACACTTAGCTCAATGTTTATGACTTTGATAGAATTATAAATAAAGCTCTATTTCAGACTACAAGTAATCTAATAAAAAGAGGGAAGAAGAAGCAGGGAAGCCTCCTCCAAATTTCCAAGAAATAATACCATACTGCAAAGCTCTGCAGTTTATCATAAAAAGGTCACATTTCCAAAATAAGAAGCCCAAATATGACCTAAAAGTACCAAACAGGACTGGAGAAATAAGTAAAGTGCATTCATAAAATGAAAATTTGTGCTACTCTTTTGCAGTCCTTGGTTGAAAAACATCAGATTTTCACTGAGTGGTATCCTGAGCAGAGCCTGCAGCTCATTTTAAGATAAGCAGAGAAAGTTGGTGCTTTGCAAAGTTACCTTCATGACATATGGGGAGAGGCTTCAGTAGTTTCTTCTGCTTTTTATTTCCCTTGGAACCTAGAGGGTGAGAGGGCATTGGTTACGTGGGCTGTCACTGAAGTCATGTTCTTTGGAAATGGGACTGCATTTCTTCCAATCTGCTGTTGAGAAAAAAATAAATGATGGAAATATATTGTGTCTGTGATTTAAGGTTTTCCTTCTCCACTACTGTTGACATCTGACCTCAGACACCCTTTCCAGCACTTTTTTTCACTATCTCAATATCATTTTCACCTTCTCTTCCTGAATCCTTTCCACAGCCTGAGGAGGAACCCAGAGGAAAACATTTTCACATCAGGGCTGTCATTCTAAAATCTGCACCTTCTTGGTCATCCATTTTTAAAAATAACTATTCTCATGAAAAATACAGTTATCAGAACTGCTCAAACACAACAGCATTTCTGTCCACTAATGTTTACTGCTCCACTCCTAATTAATTCTTGCATTTTTTTTTTTTGTCCTTAAAATTCAGTTAAATGAACATTTCCTTTTAGGAATTTTTGAAAACTCAAGTCATTTGTATATTTAGAAAGCTATCTGTTATCTTAATAAGGCAAAAGTTTCCCTGAAAGTTTCAAAATTTAAGAAAGTTTAAAAAACACTTCAGGTATCAATTATTCTCTTTTACAGTTGTGTACACATTTCTTCCACCTGTCACTGTGGCATGCATAGCAGGAAAAGTCACAAAAAATGGTGAGCTCCTCTCCCTCTTACCAAAAAAAACTGCACTGGTAGACATATCTATTTTTCATTTGGTTTTTGGTTAAATGTTTTTTAAATTTATCTGAAAAAAAAAAATCATATAGTTGGAAATTTTTATTCTCAGTAATAATGGGTCTAACATTTTTCCATCAACATTACTAAGACAGTCTTCTAGTTCCAGTTAGAAATGGTTGATCAATGCTCATATAGTCTCTCATCATTGTCAAGAGAAATGCAAAGGAAAATTAAGAGTGTGAAATAATATTTTCTTTGTACAATACAATATCTTCATATAGATGCTTGAAATATGGTAAAATGAAAAGTGTATGTCCCTCTTGCACATTCCCTCTCTCCATATCAGCGTGGCAACACCAGGTTCAAAAGAACAGCAGTTTAGGCTACAGCTGCTCAAGCTCAATACCCCAACCAAATCTCACAAAGAACTTCTAGTGAAAACATGCACTTCCATAAGTTTGACAAGTTGGTTTTTTTCCCCACTGGGACATTGTGAGAGGGTTTGGGATTTTTTGAAAGAATCTGAGTTTCAAGAAATGTTCTGAAACTGAAAAAAAGCCCTACATCCACTTCTATAAGGGAGTCAGAAGTTACACAATGGTAGTGTGAGAAGAACCTCAATTTCTGCAGGCCATTTTTCATTTTATTTAGAATGTGAAAACTCTGAGTAAGAATAAGGACATTTCTGCCTGAAGCGATCTAAAACGATTAGTGAGTTTCAAGCATGGAATTTTTTCCTAGAAATTAGGGCAATGTCTGTTTGTATTATTTGTTTGCCAGTTTATCTTGGTTTAGTTTGTTTATTTCAGATGGATTTCATTTGGCTAGGGGTTTTGATTTGATTTATTTTGCTTTTCTCATAATTGTGCAGGGAAAGATTTTACTTGGACAGTGGTTGGTTGGTTTTCTTCTTCATGCCCATAACAATATTTTTCTTTATGGTCATTTTCAGAAAAAAAGAAAAATTATATCTTCAGATTCTGATTTACTATTGCCCCTAAGTGCTCAACTTACCTGGGCACTTGTCCATGAACATTCAGAAAGGAGGGAACCCTTACTTCTGGGTTCCTACTACATCCCCATGTATACTCCTTAACACAATGACAGAAAAAAAGAGATTTCCTTTTGTTGAACTAAAAGCTGGTTTTACATAAAACAGACTATAATTCAGAGTCTGTAATGTCTACTGAAAGGTTAGGCTCGTTACCATCCAAATAGGCTGAGCTAATAAAAATTATATTTGTTACAATCCAAATAGATTAACCAGCCTTAAGGGCTTAGCTATGTATCACACTTCTCAATTTTCTTATAATTAAATTAACATGAAACAGACTTGACAAATAAATGACTGTATCAGAAACAGTTAAGCTCTATTTAACCAAAATAACTGTTCTATTTACATGTGCAGCAACCTGTGTCTATTTTGGGAGCTATAAGAAGCCTATCTAGTTAGCAAATCCTTGGGCACTCACAGTCTGCCACAGACTCTTAAGAATTGGTCCCAGACTTTCAGTGAACTTCATACATGCTAAAGGATAGATTTTGTGGTTTAGCTTCTGGATTCCCTGTTGGTTGTCTCCCATCAGAAACCTCCTCCCTGTCACAACTAGGCAATGGCCTTGATAGGATTCCTATCTGGAGTTTACCTTTATTCACTAACTAGCCCTTTTGACTAAATTATTCCCACAGGATTACTTACAGAATCATAGAGTTATTTAGATTGGAAGAGACCTTTGAGATCATCAAGTCCAACAATTAACCTGGCACTGCCAGGCCCACCACTAAACCATATTCCCAAGTGCCAAATCTTCACATCTTTTAAGTACCCCCAGAGATGGTGACCTAGTTACTTCTCCAGGTGACCTGTTCCAATGCCAGACAATCCTTTCAGGGAAAAAATATTTCCTAATATGTGAGCTAAACCTTCCCGTGAAACTTCCAGTCATTCAGTCTCATCCATGAGTCTCATCTCATCTCTCACCTGTCACTTGACATAAGAGTCTGTCCTCACCTGGCTACACTCTCCTTTCAGGAGACAGTAAAGAGCAACAAGGTCTCCCTCTGAGCCTTCCTCTTACAGGCTAAATAAGCCCAGAGAAGAGGACTTTTATGAAACCAATCACATGTATAAGCCTTTTCTGAGTAGTAATTTTAGTCTCTTCACCACATTTTCCCCATCCATACATACATGTGTTGTACTCATATCTAAGCTGAAATAAGGTCTCAGGTAGAATGTCTTGGGTAACAACAGGGAACACTTTAATAGTTTTAGCAGTTTGTTGATGAAGGCTGCATAGTTTACTCAGCAGCTCTGAGCTTCCTAGAACTCTGTGGCTGTCCATAAACTATGTCTCTACATGTTAGCTTTTCCACCTTCTTTTCCCTCTCTTGCATTCCACTGTAAATCTTGAAACCAAAATGCTCAGAACCCTAATTTTCACCATGTCTCCAACTTAACACTAAAAAGAAAGAATGAGATGGAAATATCACTCCAGCTTATAGACTCATCTGTGGTTGCCCCTTTGAATGAGAGACCACAGGCATAACCTTAGTGGTTGGCCAGAACACAAATATGAGCTAGTGGGTCAAGATAGTAACTTTCTCTCTTGTTCCATGTGGCAGGGTGTTTGGACGCATGGCTGGGGAAGGTTTTCCCTTGAGCCATGCAGTTGGAAAAACTTTCACAAAAGTTTGTTTCCCTTTCTGGTGTGGATATTAAAAACTTAGTATGACCTGGCATCAAACTAAAAATTTACAGAGACCATACCAGGTGTCTGCTATATAGGGTGTGTTGGATGTGGTCAAGAGCTTTTTGTGTCACACTGTCATGCACCAAGTGAAAGAAATTAAATTGATGTGTAACCTGGTTTTGTGAAAGCCCTGAAACTCTATCTGTTATGCTGTAATATGTGTGTGGTTTGGCAAATGGTAAAGAGAATAGTTTCCACTTTCCATAAAGCCATGCAAAATCCACTTAAGTTTCTTAGGGCTTTGTACTATAATTAACCATTCTGAGAGTGCTATTGTCTGAGGACTATGCCTTTAAGCCCCTTCTCCTCCCTGTAGGAACTCACTCAGAGCAGAGGAGTGCAAATGGAGTTGAGATCAGCAAGCTGGATACTTACATGCTTCTTTTGCCACCATTTTTCTGGTGCCTTAATTTTACGAACAATGGGCTGCCTTTTGCAAAAATGATCAGTATTGCACCTCAGGTATTCTCCCTAAATTACAACTGTGCTGCCTGGATCTAAGCTATAAATATCAATGTATATTGCAGAAGTTTGCTTTAAAAAGAAAGAAAAAAGATAAATGGATACTATTTTTAAATGCAGCCCTAGAATCAGATGGCTTCATGCTGTTTTGATAAGGAGCTGAGTGGCGCTGGCTGAGAAGGAGGTCGAAGCAGCAGCAGCATAACCTCCGCTCGCTGCAGCCAGCCAGATAATCAGGAACTTGTGCTCCGACGGGTGGGAGGGGAACAAGGTGATGATTATTGTTTTACCTCAGGCTTCCTCTGGGGAATTAACTGAGCTTTTGAAATTCAGTTCTCCAGAGTGTAGTTTTCACGGCCTTCCCGTGTGCAGACTCCTAATAGCCTTTTGACATGGCCCCTGCAATGGCCAATAGCAAGAAAGAGGGACAGAGCTGTTCAGAGGGTAAGGAGAGAGGATGACCCAAGCAAAATTCATTGTTCTGCAAGCCATGGGTAGCCCAGGATCAGTCTGGAGCAGAGAAGAGATTTGGTCCTGTGAGAAGAGGCGCTGATAGCACCTTTCCTAAGGTTTCCTAAGCTAAGACTGAGGATGAGTTTTTCATCTTCTTTTTCCCTTCACTATATATAAGCTGATGTGGGCCACTGCGGGAATTGGTTTTGGATTGTATTTAAACCATAGAAGATTCAGAGCAACTGGCAGCTTAGGACACTGCAAGGGACATTTCAGTATGGACCTCTTGGATGTTTTATAACATTCATTTTTGTTCGCCAATTTTGGATTTACAAAGCATGGGAAAGAAAAAAAAATATTTTAAAAAAGGAATAGTGAGAGGCTGTGAAGCAATATATCTTTTGTTATTCTGCAAACTGAAAGACATTGCAAACAGTTAACTCTTTATGACCTATTACACCCTGTTTCCCTTACATGCTACCCATCACCTCCCTCTAAATATGCCAGGTTCTCCACCTTCCCCTTTGGTGGCTCCCAACAGTATCTGGGTTAAAAACAGAGCAGTGGAGTATACACAAACTCAGAGCTGCCCCATAGCTGTGCTTTGACTTCTGAGGTATTTGCTGTGTTTCCTCTTCCTCAGCTTTATGTATTAAAGCTTATTTTTAACTAACGCTGTGATCCTAAGCTTCTTCACAGCCTCAACTAAGCCGTGTGATTCATGTTTCAAAGCCTAATATTTTAGCCTCAAAAGCAGGATGAAATACTGTCATTTGAGTTTTTTAATGACTATGGACTAGTACATGCTTTTTCAGCCTTTCCTCAAAGGCTCAAAATTAGAATAAAACTAATTTCCACAGCACATGTAAGCCAATAAAAAGAGTATAGCAGGAGGAGGATATGGAGCTGGAAGAGAATAGCATGGTACTGGGATTTGAGCTGAGTTTGTAGTGTATAATGATAAATTATGTACAAATATTATTGCTATTATTATGTAGTAGTATTTTTCTGTGCCAGCACTCTTTGCTGGTATGTCAGTCCTGAATGCAAAATTCTTCTGGTTTTCCTCCCCTTTGCAGCCTGAATAATGGGACTTATTTTGTGCAAGTTTTGCCCCAGGGTTTCCCTTCTCTGACTGGCAGATGAATATATGGTTATAGCCTTCCGCTCTGAGCCTGTGGAGCCACCCAGCTTCTCTGCTGTGATGCTTTCTGTAGCATAATACTCATGTGGAGCTTTACAACAGGGAAGACAAGTGGTCATGGAAGCTTAGCTGGTAATCCAAAGCCCCTTGAAACCAAAGGGCATTCTCCCTTTGGCCTCAGTGTGCTGCCAATGGGCTGCTAAATTCTACTGTGGGACATAGACCAGAAAAAAAACTCTGTGAGAAATTTAAGGAGGATGCAGGAAGGGAGTAAATGGGTCAGAGAACCTGAAACAAAAGGAAAAAAGCAAAGTGGGAATGAGAGATTATATTTAATAATAAGGGTCCTTGGGGAATAAACTGCAGTAAGCACTGAACAGCAAGAGAGAGGAGGTGATCCTGCAGTGAGGATCTGTGAAAACGATGGAGACCAACACAATATCATCTCCATAAAGGAATGCAGATGAGGCCTTTTCTGCATAAACCTGGAGGCAGAAAAATGAAAAGTATTCCAGTCTTCCTGAGGTAAATTGGAGATTCAGTCTGAGGCATCCCTTCCTGTGAATTTGTCTTTCTGTTCTTGTCTTTTTGGCACAAATAAGGACTTGCCTAATTACCTACCTCAGCATGGGCAGAGTTCAAGAGACAGGTCTTGGTGTTTAGTCTATTATCTCCAAGAGCCTGAATAAACAAATTTTTGATGATGCAGCAGGCAAAGAACAAGAAGCTACAGTGTTGTGTAGCTATTTTTTCATGGACTGTCCCAAGAAAACAAACACCACAGCCAAAAGAGTGGTAAAGAGCTGCTATAGTCATTTAGTCATTTGACTCACCCTTTTTAAAAACAACTCTAGAAAAACAGAATAGGTCTCTTAACAAATGACATCTAAAGTACATTTATAGCCCCAGACATTTGATTTTCAGAGGATGTCCCTTCGAAGTTTGAGGAACAAATACGTCCAGTCCTCTGTCACTTGGAGAACTCCTCAGGTTCTGCCAGTGCCATTCCCCTGATGTAATTGTGGTGTGCAAACCCACCACACCACATGAGGCATGTTTCTGGGGTGGATGTAGGTAAAATCTGAGAGCTTCCAGACTGAGTTGGTCATCAGGTTTTAATGATAATCAATTAAATAATGAGCACTTTTATACTCAGAAGCATTAAGGTCACAGTTGCTTTTTTTTTGGCAGTAGAACATGCCTTCTTAACATCTAAATATCTTTCTTTGCCATGCTATAAAAAGATGGAAGTGATGGTTAATGAAGGATGGAAATATTTAGAATTAAATTTTTTTCCAGTTGCATGAAAACATAAGGATATCTTGGTTAAAAGAAAAAGTCATGTGAATTATTTACCATGAGAAATACAAAGAGTACACTGAATAAAAATAATAAGTGTTATTCAAATGCAATAGAAGCCAGTAGAAGGCGGGTACTTGCATTTTAAAACTTATTGTATTCATGGTTTCATTTATTTTGGTGATAGTAGAATGTAAAGAACAAAATAAATTAGAACCAAAAATGGAAACGATGGGATTAATATACAGTATGCTGTGAATGATTTGTTTCTCTTCCCACAATGCCTCTCTCCAGCTTATCTGAACACTTAGCTATGTTTATTTCCATAAAGAATGCATTTTATTATGAAAGAAGCTAGCATGTGCTTTTTAAAATAAGGCAAAAACTTTATTAAAATTCAAAAGAAAAGTAAACAGAGATGATTTGGGAAGCTTTATTCATTTATTTGGGCAAACACTGCTAAAAACATTTAGGTGCACTGCATGTTTAAAAAGTAATAAATAGCTATTGTGCTTACTTCATAAACTTGTCAGAGTGTCTTCATTTTATTTTCCTGAACAAACTGAATTTCTGTACTGCTCATCCACAGCCAGTTAATAAATACATCACCCTAAAAAGTGCTGTGGTATTAAATTTACAGCAGATAAAATATGGATGAAGTTGCTCTGCTTCAGGTACGTCAACTGTGATTTAATATCTCTGACTACCCTTATGAGGAGTAAAAGATTACTCGGCTGCTCCAACAGCAAGATACTGACCTTTGCTCCCAAGTAACAGCCACTCAGCAAATAGTACCAAATGAAGAAGTAGAATAACATATAGATTTGCCGTAAGAAAAAATTGATCTGTACCCATATATCAAATCTGCTGATCAGAGCTCTGCAGAAAAAGCACCTCATAATCTTTAGCATGGAATTACAAAAACTTTTGGTGAAAAGTATGGGGTTTATTTTTAAGTAAAAGATTTCTTGGGGCAAAGGTGTTTTATATCTATACATGTGGTGTGTGGAGAGTATCACACATATATCCAGGTATGCATATGGCACCTTGACACATCTTCAAGTATAGAAGCATCAAGAGATCTATTAGATCATCAACTAGTGATCTAGCAACCAGTCTTATCCCCATTTTCCATTTTTCTGTTAATTATTTCAAAGAATGTAGAAAAGCATAACGTTGCCTCTGTAAATGAAGGTGAAAATCCTCCGGGAAAACTGATAAAAGCCTGATTTAATTTGTATCTTTTTAAAAGTTATATCTAAAGGTGATAAAAACCCCACAAAGAAATGTTTGTTAGCAAAGAAAATAAATTCTTGTGATTTACATTTTGCCTTCAAAAAAAAGATGGGTGAATGAAAGGGTGCTGCTCTGCACTTCAAAGCAAAAGCAAATGAAAAATTTTCAACAACAAAGCCAAAATATGAAACAGACAAATCACTCTGCTGAGTACTTTTTAACCTACGGTGGCACATGCTAGCAAAGCAACTGCTGTATATATAATAAGGATTGAAAAGGTAATCTTTAAATGTGAAAGCAAAATAAGAAAACTTCCTTAATTAGTGCTGATTAGTCCTACTTAAGGAGGTAGAATTTGATTAACAATGGTAAAATCAGTAGATTTACATGAGTATTAGACTTGCACTAGTGAAATTTTCTCAGGCCATTTAAAATTAAAAAGTATTCACTCTGTAACACCCATAATTTTCACATGATCTAATATTTGTGCTTTATAGTTTGACAGTTAGGCACATATTATAACCTGATATCATAAGTAATTCCTGAATCCAGTGTTTTTGTTTCCACACAAATGAAAGCTTTGTTCAGCTCCTATTTCTGCGCAAGCCATTGTTTTTTAATAGGCAGGGATTTTTTTTCTTGAGGAGCTGATTTGATTAACATGTCCAAGAAAAATAACGTGATATTTGTCTCAAATATCAGCTGTGGTTTTATTGCAAATGATAAACCACGATGTCTAAAGATTATCGATGCTTTTTTATGAAAGTCGGATTTATTTCCAACTGAGACTTAGAAAATAATGTGATTTTAAAATGTGGAAGTGGTGACATTTGTTTCAAGACTTTGTTTCAGGTTTTCCTTTCAGTTAAAGAACACCTTTCACTGTTAAGATGCAATGGCTTGGTCAAACAGGAATGTGCATCCTGCCCATCCTAGCCCAGATGTTACTCATTCAAACAGACATCAGCCCATAAACCTTTTTAAACAAGTGCTTTCTCCACTCTGCACAAGGGATTTGGTTGGGCAAGATGACATTTTCTTGAGTGACAGACACTCATGCTGCAGCAGCACTATGGACACTCATAATGCCCTTGCAGAGCAGCTGCACCTTGAGGATTTTATACTGTTTTCTTTGTCCTTGTAATAATAAAGAAAAAAATATTTTTCTCTTTAAACTTGAGAGGGTTAAAAAACATGCACAGGAATGAGAACCAAGACTTACTAGCAGGATTTAGAAAGTCTCAGAAGCTGAAGATACTGTGAACCTTCTAAAGGCATATTGCTTCAAATGCCATAGAAGTATTTTATTGGGCATTCCTGTCTTGCCTGAACTGGTAGCAGAAAGCAGGCACAGGAGGGGTCACAGAAGATGGAAAGGATAATTGGTAGATAATCTGAGAGGCTCATTTTTTTGCAGAATAAGTGGGTGATTTTTTCTAAAAAAAAAAAATTTTAAAAAGTGGACATTTTCTAAATTTTATTCCCCTATATTTGAATTAAGAAGTAATAAGAGATCAAATTTTTTATAAGCATTTTTTTCATAATAATAGAAATAATAAGCAGCAACATCTGATGTCAATGCTTATTATTCAGAACATTAGGAATTATCACTGAACAGTCTATTACAGAATGAATTTCAAATTAATTTCAGAATAGAGAACTTCGAGAAAACTGCTAGCACCCTAAAATGGAGGTGGGTAGGATCAAAAGGCGTTTCTTAACATTGCATTTATGTCTCTGGCCAACAGAGTATTATTTCCCTGGTACAACCAAAGCAGTGTCAGTGACATCATGTCGCAGCCCATTACAGGATTCCCAAGCTCAAATGGCTGTCATGGAATATGACATGCCACAAATATTCATAGAATTCACATGAATATTTTTTCTCATTGCTACTTGGGTGTCACTTCACATAGGTAATACCCAGCCTCAATCCTTGCCTATAATCAGCAGTTAAGACCCAGCCTGTGGGGCTTGTACGCTGATCAGAAGTGCTGACATGAGAAGAGGGTGGCATGTCACCTTGAAATCCCATTTAAGAACATGAAAATAAGGGGCCTAGTGTTGAGAAACCTATGCTATCTTGATGCCACAAACAAGATTTTTTTTATGTTGTTGGACTACTGTGCTGAATTTGGCCCAGTCAAATTTGCATCTTCTCTCAAGGACATCCAGGTGAGATGAAAACCATTCCTGCTCTCTAAGGATCCTATGGAAGAAGAAAGTTAGCACAGAGAAAAAAGAATTTAAAGCACCTAAAGCTAGCACAAATGTTATCTGTTTCCTAGGCAGGGCAAATTTAGGAGATATGACTTGCCATCTAGACCCTGCAGTTTATCATGTCAAGTCAAACTCAAGAGCCGCTGGTCAGGAAATATAAGGTATTTATTGTTTTGCTGGTGCTTGCAGCAAGTCTACCCTGTGGCTAACAAACAGGGCTTAGTTTTCAAAACCATTAATTGTGTGAATAAGCAGAGTATTTTTGAGGGGAAAGTTGATCTAAAATATAAAGTGAAAATCTGCAGCAAGGACATTACTCTTAGAGAATGGTATTTGATGTCTCTTAAAATTGCTAGAGAGAATTCCAGAGAATACTCTTTGAATGGGATAGTCCAAATTCAAAAGGCTCTGTTAGAATTCAGTAATTAAATAGATCAAGTTTAAATTGTTCCAAATCTGTACTTTTATTAGTTCTATCCTGAAATAACAGTGAATCTGATATTGAAAACACAGCATCAATACAGTTCTGGGGTTCTTCCCTGTAGGCAGAAGGCAGAATATGAAGAATTGAAGGCAGGAGAAAGAGCATTTGGGCCTGGATTTTATTTCTTTAAGAGTTGCAAAAGAAACAAAGAAAATACAGTGATTAGAATCCTGGAAATCAGGGTCAGGGGCACAAGGGGATGTGTTTGGGACCACGTTTACATGGGGGTGAAAAGAGTGGTGGATTAAGGAGGCAAACATGAATTAAAAAATCCTCTGAGGGTGACGGGCATCTGAGAGTACAGCAGTAATGAAAAGCATGATAGAGACTGGAAAGGGCAAAAAGGGAGAATGGAAACCCCAGGCTTCTAGAAAGTAACATTGGGAGATGCACTACCAGACATAATATGGGTTGGTTGGACCAAGGGAAAGTGAGCAAAAACCTTTTAGGGAGATTGCAAACAGGATCTAAGGACTCAGAGCTGCAGCAGGGGCTTTATTAGCAGAAAGCTTGCAGCACACTTGCCAGCTTCAGGAGACCTGGCTGCAGCACCAAGGATGTACACACTTTTAACAAGCAGAGAGGGAGCCTGTGAAGAAAAGCTCCTGGTTTGCCTTGTGCCAAGATGAGGCGCTCGGTGCGCTCTTCTTAGCCTAAAGCCAGTTCCCTATGTAAGGACATCCCAGCACTATGACCGCAGAAGGCTGAAGACTTAACCCAGATTTTATTCAGTGAGGTTTGTTTGATAGCACAGCCTCCCCTGTGGCAGCAGCTGAGAACCCAGCTCTGCTCCTGCAGCCGTGCACCGAAGGATTGATTCTGCAAGCTGCTGAGCACTCGTGGGAGCCCTTCAGCCCACCTGAGTTCGGTGGGGCCTGTGAGCACTCAGATCCTTGCAGAAGTGATTGGCAGATGCTGGATGGCATCCTCAGAGAATAAATGTTGCTGGATATTCCTTCCCCTCCTTATTAGTAGCAAATTATACCGGCAGCTGTCCAAGATTTTTTTACTCTGACCAGTCCCATTCTTAATCAATTGCTGATATGTGTGTGTGCAAGAGGTGAAAAAGCATATTTGTTCCTTTCCTTTTGAATATGGAGCCAAGAGACAAAATTGAAGTGGGGGAAGGAGGGGAAAGAGAAGGGAGAGGAAGGATTCGCTGGTACTCTTGCAAATAAAATCCATTGATTTACATGGCTTTTTGCTAAATCACAAATATCTAGTTAGATCTAGAGTAAGAATTTATTCACAGAAATGCTCACAAAAAGGAAAGTAAATCCTACCATGAATAAATATTCATGGGACTATTTGCACTGGGAGAACTCCCCTGGCTATTCTAAAAGCTTTCCTTTTTTTTGTTGCTTTTTTTTTTTTTCCTATACTGTGGCTGGAAAGGCTAGAATTAAGTAGTTTCAAGAAGTGGAAAAGGAACATGAAGTAGTAGTCAGAGAGAAGTGTATTTGCTATTCGCACAGCCAGGAACAGTGAAACTCTTTATCAGGCAGGTGACCATTCCACCTTACAACTGGCTTGACTTCAGCCATGAGGCTCAGAACTGATGGTCTTGGGAAGCAGAACACAAGCACCTAACATGCCTACATGGGGTAAAACAGACTGATAGGATTATGGGAGATTATGTATTAGCTGCCCCAATGAAAGCTTTCTCTGTCCAGAAAGGGGGAGATGGACATTTATGAAGTCACCATTTACCTGATGTTGGACTCAGTATGTGGGAAACCTCCACAGGCTTTTGAAATCATTTGGGACCAGGATAGACATCTTTTTTGCCATGTCATAGCTGCATCAACAGTTACAGAAGCTCCTCTTTTTTTTTTTTTT